>VRLP01002813.1:0-77745 GCA_009660295.1 Lophius piscatorius
ATTGATGCTTTTATCTGCTTTTGCTTTGTAGCACTTTGAGATTTGATCCAAATGTAAAGTGCATTATAAATTAAATGTATTATTATTATTATTATTATTATTATTATTCTGGAATATATGATGGATCAGCCTCATTTACATTAAATTAAACCTTGTTTTACAGAAAAAAGAAGATTCAAGATTGTTTATGTGTCATATTTTTGTGGACTTGCAAAAATAAAAACATTTTAAAATGTTTTTTCTCTCATTCTCCAGCACAGAAACAGAAAACGACAAACCAGGAATTTTAAGACACTCTTAATAACCTACAAGGCTCTTCATGACTTAGCCCCTGCACCACCAACCGGCCCCTTGGGTCCTCCAACCAGCTCTTGATTACTGTACCATCAACAAATCTAAAAACCAAAGGTGGCCCCTTCTTAACTGCCCTGGTCCCTAAATCATGGAACAACCTCCCTGCTCCCTTCAGATAAAAACTAAAAAACTTTCTCTTTTTTTTTTAATCATTTAGATTATTCATGATATCATTTGATCTATGCACTGTTTTTTTTTTGCACGTTTGTGATTGGACTGGGTGGGACACCTGTGTGGTTGGGCATTGCTTGTTTCACAATTTTATTTTTTCGCGTCTCTTTCCTTCTTTGTGTTTCCTTATCTCATCGAGAGACATTTGTCTTTTGATTTCTCGTAAAGTACTTTGTAACCTCTGTTTTGAAAGGTACTATAGAAATAGAGCTTTATTTACTGACCTCCTCCTGCTGCTCTGGAGACCCGTTCATTCACAGTCTTCCCACAGAATCTGAGCGCCACAGACTTTCTGACAGACTAATTATAACACTTTTCTTCACTCTCCGTCTCTCCTGATAGAAATATGCATCCGGTTAAGGTTCTGTATTAATACTACTTAATCCGTTTCGCTTTTTTATTTTTACTACGTAAGGTTGAATACAAAACAACTGGACTTGTGTTTTGGCTTGAAGACGTTTCACCTGTGGGGCGGAGGTGCCAAAACAGAAGTCCAGTTAATTTGTATTCAACCCACATGGATTACCATGACCTGGACCAATGAGAATCTACCCAGACTTTTATTCAAGGTGAGACTAAACTGGGTCAAGACAACAGGATTCCACTGGTTTTTACTGTAAAGTCAAGTAATGAGTGAAGAACCAGTGACAGTCGATGTGAACCCCGACCCCAACCAACGAATGGGTTTGGGTCCGGCACTAGAAGTACACTGATCCCGAGCCGCTGTGAAGATACTGTGGTTCAGGTTCTTGCTCAAGAACCCAACGACATAAAGTCCTCGGGTTCCGTCCAGGGATCGGAAATGCGGTCCTTCCGACTGTGGGGACGACTGCTCCACTCCCTGAGCCACAGTCTCCCTATTTGCCATCGAGTTCTGTTGAGGCAGAACAACTAATTTGCTGTCTGACGTTTCCTTCATTTCCTTCATTATCTCTTTTACAGAACTTAGTCAAATCACATAAATCAGCCGTTTCTTCTTATACAGACGAACGGTTACACTTCACAGACGGTCCCTTGCTGAGATGCCATCGGCAACATAAACAAACTAAAGTGGTTCCAACAGTTTCCCGACAACAAGCTCCGAGTGTTTTTATCTGCACCAAACCTGGTTTGATTGAAGGCTGATTAAAGGAATAACAACGACGATGTTAAGTTTGAGTCGGCCAAATGTTGACTTTCTAACTGACCAGGAGACTGGGGTTCGAATCCCAGTCAAAAAGAGGGCGTGGTTGAAACCCAGTGTGGACCCTAAGGCGAGGTCTTTAGTGCTACCGGCCTATCCAGCCACATCGAGTGCCGGTGCCAAGCCCGGATAAATGGCAGGGTTGTGTCAGGATGAAAAGTCCTCGACTGTATTTGCAAAGATGAGGACAAACAGATTATAAAGACGGAGGTCCAGAGAGATTCTGGATGTGCCGGAAGAAGGGGAAGTCGGATAAAAATGAAAATTAGGGATAAGACAGAGGAATTATTTACCACAGATAAGAGAGAAAAAGCAGAAACCCAGAAAAGAATTATAAGCGGAGAAGATATAAATCATAAAAAACTGGTGGGAGGATTAAAATGGAAGGTCGACAAACAGAGAGGAGGGAGTCGGTCCCAGAGGAGAGGAGGCTGTAACTCTGAGACAAAACAAAGATTCCTAGAAGTGCTGGAGCAGGAGACGAAGAAAGGAGTCGCTGGAAAAGCAGAGGGAGAAACGGAGCATGGAGGTCGTTATAAAGGGGAAACTGAGAGCGACGACTGAGGATGAGTGATGATCCCGTCGGGTCAAGGACGAACACGGAAGGATTTAACCGAGAAAAAGGTTCAGCGTTATCGTTCCTGCCGCCGTTTGATCCGACAGTCGGAGGCAGCCGAGCGCATCTAGAAAAATAACATTAAACAAAGTGCAGTAATGAAAAATGTATTATTTTTCAACAAAGAACCAAACAGTTAGAGAACAAATCTGAGATATCAGCGCCTAGAACATTGGACCTCATCCATGCGTTGTCCTTGGTGACGCTTATGAAGGACGAAGAGCCGCCATATTATTAAAGGCTAATAACACTGATTATCTCATTACAATGACACCTGTCAGCGGGCGGGACCTATCGGGCAGGGAATCAGCAATATAGCCTCAAGTTTGATGATTTAGAAGCGGGGAAAAACAGGCGGGTTGACGGACACGCATAAAGACTGTTAAATCTGTGCTTGTGCAGAGGTGATGCATTATGGGAAGAAGACGTGTGTGATGATTTGGACAACCTTCTGCTGAAGGAACGTAACGTCCTTCACCTCCTCTTCACGTCTCAGCTGCGATCCTTCAAACTCAGCCACACCTAACAGTTAACTTTCCCGCTCTCAGAACCTTTAATCATTTACAGCGTCTCAGATCGGGGTCAGGAATAAATTCTGTGCCTCATTATTCCAGATACATTTACTTTTAAAAAAAAGAAAAAGAAAAGAAAGACGTTGTTCCAGCACACATAATTGAATCCGGTCCCAAGAATCTCTTCTCTGCCTCCGCAGACGTATAATGACGGATCCACCGGGCCACCTCCAACCGACATCTTGTCATTTTAGGCACGCACCTCCACCTCCAGCCTCACTAGGGGCCATCTTCCCTTCAGAAGAGCCGCCCCCTCCACCTCCTCTGACGTGACTGCAGGCCGGCCAGCCGTTTTGGTTGGAACTGTCAGAGCAGACAGCCCGCTCACACGCTTTGCATTCTGGGAGCTCTGCGTGGACCCCCCCCCCGATGGCGTCAATGAGCCCTAAAGCAAAGAGCAATCAAACTCCTCTCGCCGCGGTTAAATCCTCCGCTGCTCGGATGTAACTGTTTACCTGGAACTTACAGTCCGACAGGAATAATTAGACCCGCCTCAGAAAAAAGAAATATTAACTCAAACTACTCTGTCGTCCCCGACAGCAAGAACAATTATGTTAGATCTCCTTGTCGCGGACCGTTGGAGGTAAATTTGGACTAAATTTGACTGACAGTTAAGAAGTTATGCTTTCAAAAACAGCGTTCTCTCCCCGTAGTCAAAGAAATATGAATAATTCAAGTAAAATATTATATGTGAGGGATAGATCTTATCGAGTTGATTCATATACAACACATTTGGACTAAATCGGACCGACGGCGGAGAAACTGAAACTGTGAATTTTAGGGATAAAATTCCCCCTAGTGGCGGAAATATGCAACTACATCAATCCAGCTCTCCTTCACTCCGAGGACTAAGAAATTTGAAAATGATCCGTGAAACAGTTTTGGAGTTATGACAGAGAATCTGCAGACACGGCGGCGGCGGTGACTTCAGAGCCAAGTGTGAATGTTAAATATGCAGTAAGTGGAAAAGGGCCGGCTGACGAGAATCAGACAATCTGCTAAAGATGGCGACCTTGGCAGTAACATATTCAGATGTTGTCACCAAGCCAGTAGCAGAGAACTTTTTATTGCACAAACATTTGGCATGAAGCACGACGAAATAAAACTGATGAATTCAAACTTTGTCTGGAATAAAGACTCAATTAAACCTCACCTAAGAAAAACCACCAGAAGAACCTCCTCGGGGATGAAGGTGATGATGAAGCACATCATACCGCCCCAAACTATTCTAGAGAATAATCTCTTCCTGTTATAATGTTGTATCTGTCATGTTTGCTCTTCAGAAAACACCCATGAGGCCGAGCGAACACCGTTGATGAATGATGTGCCCCACAAAATCGATCCAATAGCCACCAATGCCGATAATGTGTCAGATGATCCGTCCACAAATTACAAAAACAAGTTCCTTCCATCCATCCATCCATCCATCCATCCATCCATCCATCCATCCATCCATCCATTTTCTACGGCTCATTCGGGTTCAGGCCGCAGTAGCAGAAGGGCTAAGAAGGGTTTAACAGAGATCCATCTCCCCAGCAACACCCTCCAGCTCATCCTGGAGGATCCTTAGGAACCTTCCCAGGCCATATAAGATATATATTCTGTCCAGCAAGTTATGGGTCAACCCCGGGGTCTCCTCCCATTTGGACGTGCCAGGAAAACCTCAGAAGGGAGGCGTCCTTGTGGAATCCTAATCGAACGCCCAAACCACCTCCACCTCCACCACCACAGGCTCCTTCAAACGTGAAGATGGAGCAGACGCTCCAGTTCTGATCAGGCCGTTCTGTTTAATGGTTCTCAATAGAGTCCGGCTTTCATCAAAAGTGTCCTTTGAAAGATTCAGCCCTTGGGTTTAGTCACAGCTTTGTCGGAGCGAGGGGCGCCGGCGGCCCCCCACTCGTAACAAATATCCCTCTGGTTTGAAAAGAGTAAATGAACCTGCGCTCGAAAACATAGCCGGAACAACGCAGCGGGTAGGATCCCAACAACAAGCTTTATAAATGAGGATAGATTCTGATTCAGACGGGTTCGTTAAAATGCTGCTCCAGAGCCGGAGGGGCCCATCGTGGCCCCCGCACCTATTATGGTAGAGGGATGATCAATAGTTAAAAAACATCAAAACAGTTCTGAGAACAAATCTGACACCTACAGAGATACATTCAATGATCGATCCCTGACCCTACCTGATCTTTATGAACTTATTTTCACATGTTGGGGGAATGAACAGCAGTTGTTCGGGTCGCCCTCTAATCTCTATGGCTTTTGTGAATAATGGTCCTCCATCGCCCACTTCAATCATTGAAAGGGTTTGAACAAAGCGGGCTTGACACTTATCAAACAGCTAACGCTATTGGCGGCGAAATAATTGCTTCCCGTCCGCTGAAGACCCCCCGCGGCTTTAGGTTTAGATATTTTGTACTTTGCAGTTCTAGCCGTCGGTAGTTGCTTTCAGTCTAGCTGGAGAGTCTTCCTTGATTATGAATACTCATTAGTAAAATGTTGTTTAACTCTGTTTTAAAAATACAATCTTCGTAAATGTGGGACGGCTAGGATCCAGGGGTGGGTGAATTTTTATTGTACTGCTGATTGTTCTTTTTTAATTTGACTATTTATCTAATTTTTGTTGTTCTAGAAAATTAGAGTTCATGTGTATTTATAACCACAAGAAGTCGGGAATATTATGGACTAGCCTTCGTGCTAAAACGATAGCTAACTGTCTCATGGATCATTTTCAAACTTTATGCCCCCATAGAACTTATGGCCAGGAAGAACTGGATTGATTATGTAGATATTTCCAGCACTAGGGGGAGCCTCATCTTCCTTATCTTTCTTTTGGCCAGAAATCCAAATATTAGTCTGATTTATTCCAAACTCATGGCATATGAATCTAATACCAAAACAAAAAGAACAGTTAACTGTTTTTATCTTCATCATTGAGTCACTGTGGGATCTGATCATGGAGCAGACTGCTGACTTCGTAGAAATAGTTAGGTTGAGTCAACATGGACTGTTGACTCAACCTAACTGTGTTAGGTGTTGACCGATTGAGATTATCAATCGGTCACATTAGCGCTGCTACGTCGGACCAGACAACTAAGACAGTTTGAGTTGGTGAAACACTTCATAGAAGTTTGGGGAGAAAATGTGAAAAATGCTGACTGGACTGGAAAAAAGTACCTGAATGCAGCATGCATTCCAGGAAATGGCATCGGACTCAACCGGACAAAATATGACCATGACATCGTTGTCGAGACAAATATGACTATTGATTTTCTTCAAATATTTGTGTCCAAGCCCGGCGATGTCTTTACTCTGTCTGACTCTTCTGTCCTCGTGTGAACAAACGTCATCCGGGAATGTCAGCAAACTGAAATGAAAATCTCCAAAAGTTCAGAAGTATTGAATCAACTCCAGTGGTAGTTGTGGAGAAGTGTGTAGACCGTGACGGATGGATCATTGCAAACTGATTATTTGAAGAGACGTCGGACACTCGAGTCAGCCCAGCGAGGAGATAAAACAGCACTCAGACAATTCCACCGAGAGGTCTCTAAAGATCCGGACGCCTCACCAGCGGAGGTCAGTTTATCTGAACCCGAAGCAACTACTGCGGAGTGGACACCGCTCGCTGATAAAAACAATCAGGAACTGAATTAGACAAAGGAGCAGCAGCCAACGCGGAGATAGTTGAGGCACAAAATGTCAGCGGGTCAGAGAAGCGATAATAGAGAAGAACGATGGCGGGAGCCGTCAGAATCAGAGCAGCGGTGTGGGAGTAGAACCTCAAACTCTCCTGCGTCTGTGAGGGTAATGTTACGGCTGCCTTATTCCAGAATGACCCATTAATCAGCTTGTTACAATTAACAATAAAGGATGAATTTACGTTTTTAAATCGATGATCTATCGAGAACCGTTTTACTTTTCCTGCGTGTGAGTTGGTTTTGGAATGCGTTGCCTCATGATGGTGCGTTCATGCAAATCGTAAACCCTATAATCCTATTCGCTGAGGACACTTTTATTTATTTATTTTTTTTAAATGACAAATTCACAATAAGCCTCATAATAATATCCCCGAAAAAGACGGGGATATTGGGCAATTGCCATCGCCAACGTTTTGTCCGCGGCAGATCCTTCGTATTAGCGCAATAATGCATAAACATATACCCTCATAGACCTTTGTGCCAGGAAGAACTGGGTTGATTTTTGGAAAGTTTTTTTGTTTATTCCGAGACTCCAAAAGTTTTCGGGGCATCATTTATAAACTCTTGGTCTGATTTTGTCCAATTTCACGACATATGAATCGACTCAATGCGATCTATCTGGTGTCTATCGTATTTTACCTGATACATCGTATTTCACTCACAAGGGGGAGCTGTTGTTCTTATGAAAAACTCTGCCTACTGCCCATCGCACAACTTGTAGTCTGCACAACTACAAGCAGAACAAACTTTCCGAATACGGTGAGAATATACTCTACGGTTATTTAATATATGTCAATCAAAAGACGAAGATCGAGTATTATTCAAATATGCTTTGACCTTTTTTTTTGCATACTTGAACATAAACCTGTTAAGTGCATCACTGGTAAGCACATAAAATGTTATGTGGTACTAAACTACCACATAAATTCTGTAGGAATCTGCGACGACTCGGTGGAGGTGAGGTTGTAGAGGTCGTGTGGACCAGCATCATGAAAGCACCAGCTGGATGGAAGGAATCATATACAGAAGAGGGAAAAACGAGCAGCAAAGATGATGACAGGTGAACGACGAAGGTGTTTCCCCGTGAGTTTGGATCGATATCGCCGAAACAGCTGATATCCACCGACGCCTCTGACTTGTGAAGTGGGTGTGAAGGGCAAAGTGGTTGGAGCTAGAACTACGGCCAAAGTGAATATTTTCACTAGAGCTTCATCAGTGTGTCGCCGGTGTAGCAGAAGCTTCAGCTGGGCTGAGACGGCAGAGATGAGTCTTCAGACTAACAGCGCTCGGATAAATCCAGGTCACCTCTTGGTGCCGACTGTCAAGTCCGAAACGCACAAGAAGAGACCGAAGAGCACATCTTATTAACGCCACTGATGATGACAACGACATAAAGACATAAAAAGCTGTCACAAATCTTTTTTCCCCTAATATTCCCGCTCTATAGAATATTAATCATCACTAACTGATATCCGCTTTACTTTTCTTTTTTTTTCTTTTTTTGGCTTTTGTTTTTGAGCGTCACACTGTTTTTTTCAATTGCTGTATGGAAATGAAACCTTTCACTCTTTCTATCGCAGGAGAATAACAAGCTATTTATTCTGCGGGGGTTTTCGTCGGTGCTTCAGGTTAGAAGTGGAGCCAGCAGGGATCTCTCTGCTGCCCACCGCCCTGTCAGCCGGTACCAGCTCCATCATCCGTCTCTTCCACATGATTAATTACTCGGCGGTGCACCTACATGGTGATCGGGGTCCGCGAGGAGCTGCTCCGTCTGGAAAACCGCAGTGGGTGTAAAAGTGTAAAGAAAGTGAGAGAGAGAGTATAAGAGAAGGAAGAAGGATGGGGTGAAAAAACAGCTGATCCGAACGGACGGGGAGGACGAGAACAATCACGAGGACTGAAAAGAAGGAAAGGCATATATTTCTGTCCTCCCCGAAAGCCCCCAATCCCCTGCGTTGTACAAGCAATCCCTCAATTATATGCGTCGTTAAGTTGACCAAATCCAGACTGAACGGCACAAACGGTCAGGAAGTTATCGCCCAAAAAAACCCACTTCTCCCATTTAGTAAAATATTAATTTGAGAGTCAAACATGTATAGAAAGTATAAAACATAAGTCTCCAAATGTGGACCAAATCCGACTAACGGCTCAGGAAATTTATGCTCAAAAACTTTTTGGGATACAGCTCCCCCTAGTGTCAGAAATACACAATCAATGTTTCCCAAAATCACTGCAGTTGTTATGGGATGTTCGGACAAAGTGGTTGCAAAATTGTGTTCCGGAAATATGTGGAGATAAAGCTCCCCCTAGTGTTGGAAATGTAGGACTTACTTTTCAAAAGATCAATCCAGTTCTTCCTCTCACTGAGGTCAATGTGGGCATCAAATTTGATCCATGAAATGCTTTTTGAGTTGTCGCATAAACACAAAGGGTCTGCGGAGGCGGCGATGGCGATTCCACAGTATCCCCGACTTCTCTCTGATATAATCCGATCTGGACATGGAACATGGTTCTAATATCCCGGAAACCACTTCCTGAATATAAAGAAAGAGATAAATACGGAGTAAAACGTCTATCATGGTGCTTTGTGCTCCGGAGGTTGTGTGAGGTCTTTTTTGTAAAAGTTCAGGAAACACTTGCTGAGTAGCAAAGGAGGCTGAAGGCAGCCGCTACTTCCTGTGGTTTCCGACATGCGGCTCGTGATTCAATGGGAAGAACCGGAGTCTCTGATAACATCAGGGGGTCCCGGTGGTGAAAGGAGGATAAACTCTGGAGGCTCAGTCATATCTGCAGCTCTCTGATGATGTTTCTAGTGGATCCTCGGGTTTTCCTAGTACTGCAAAGATCTCACAGCTCACTGTTGGAGCCATTTCTAGAGTCGCCATGGCAACCTACGTAGTGTGGCAGGGCTGGAGCCCATGGCGTCTAATGTTTGGACTGCTGACACCCCTCATGTTTGGTCCACAACCGTACACTAGACCCCAAAGAACTCATTAAGTACTGGCCTATGCTGTAACCCCGCCCCCCTCCTAACCCTAAATGGCACCAACGATCCCCAGAGCAAAGAGGAATCAATTTCCTCTCACCGTGGATAAATCTTGTTCTGCTTGGATGTAACTGTTTACCTGGTACCAAAGAGAGTTCTTACAGTCTGACAGGAATAATAAAACCAGCCTCAGAAAAATAAACATTAATTAGAACTTTGTTGCGTCCCAATGGAAAAGATATATCCCCCCCCAAAAAAGCCCTCAATCCCCTGTGTTGAACAAGCAAATTGAAAGTGACTCATTAATAATCTCAAACAGTCAGTATTGACTCAACCTAACTATTTCTATGAAGTCAGCAGTCTGCTCTAGGATCAGATCCCATTGTGACCCAATGATGAAGATGAACACAGTGAACTGGTTTTTCTGAGCTAAGGAATAAAACAAGACGGATTTTCGTACAAGTTAAGTTTAGACACACTTTGACTCTTGATTAGGGAGTTATGGATTTCCAAAAAAAGTTCCCCTACTAAGTAAAATCTGAACTATTAGAGGAAGATGATACGTTTGGATTCATACGGGCTGATTTGGACGTAATCGGACATGTGGTTTGGAAGAAACGGTCATGAAAACTATGCTTTTTGCAATAAAGCCCCCCCCCAGTGACTAAAATATAGATAGATCTCGTCAAGTTGATTCATACGCACCAAATCTGGAATAAATCGGATAAACGGTCGAGAAATTATGGCCCGAAACCTTTTGGAGACGAAGCCCCTCCCTAATGGGAGGGGGAAACGGTGTAGAAAAGAAAAAGGGTATTCCAGGAAGTGGATTAAACAAACTCAGACTTTAACCCTGGGATTTGGCTTAACCAACCCAGAGAGGGGGGTTCAGCTTGTCCGAGTTTGTCAGAATCAAGTCTGAGTTTGATAACGCTGACTTTCACTCATTGACGAGGAGGAACTGAACCCCCTGGAGACAATGAGTTACCATAGCAACCAGTGAAACGCCCTGGTCGCCATGCTTCATGGTGATGGAGCTGGAAAGTTTCACCAATGAAGGGGTGAGAGAACCGGCGAAGGAGAAAATTGCCCCCAGAGTCAACATTTCTATCGGTTTCACTGCATTTTAATTCAATATTATATGTGAAAAGACAAAATGATATTCAAGAAGAATTAATTTTCCCTCGTGGGCACTAAGTGCTTTTGAAAGCAGCTAAAGATGAAGATGATTCTCATGAGACCCAAAACTCCGTGGAGGAATGAAATATTTCGTCTGAGCTGAGATCGCCTCAGAACCGCGAGGAGCTGAAGAGGGTTGGAATCGTCAGAAAACCGATGGATGTCACTTCAGTTTAGTTTTTTTTATTATATTTGACATGTTAAACGAAGAAAAAGTTGAAAAAACGGCGTCTTTGGATATTCAATCAATCAGACAATCCAAAAAAACTTTATTTATACAGAACTTTAGATGATAAAAAACAATTGACCCTTATCTCAAAGATGGACCACGAAAAAAAAACGGAACAAAGCAAGAACTATAAAAACAGGAAATACAATCAATAATAGTATAAATACCAAATACTACATTTTAGGATTACTACATTGTAAAGTGTAGTACTTTGGCGAGAAACTCCGCCCTGTGATGAACCGTCGACTCGTCCTGGACGCTCGGGATGGGATGGGCTCCAGCCCCCTTGAACCTGAACGGGATAAGCGGTTACAGATAATGAATGAAAAAACAACTTGTACATGTTTTCATGGCATTATATAAAATATGTCAGAGAGGGAATGGTGGAATGTTTTTATGCTAATAGACATTACTCTTCTTGGTGTCCCCTCATACACCAGAATCAGGTTTTTGCCCCCGCCGTCGATGTCGTCACAAGATCGAGATCCAGGTATTTGGTCAAAAATAAGGTGATGTTGGATTTTGTGTGTATATAATTTGTTGAAAACTCCTTTTTAAGTAGTTATAACAGTGGCCACCCTTTTTTTTTTCCGTATAGCAGGCAAGAGTAATTACATAATAATCCAAATCCACTGCGGAAACTCTGGAAGCAAAAAAAAAAAAAGAGTACTATAAAAACATAAAATAATAAAAATTAACTAAATGTCGAAAAACGAACTAAAATGTTGAAACGTTTTCATCACTGGATGAATGTATATCCAATCTGGGTCCAACAGTCCAAAGTTCTGTTTCAGGCTCGGAAAGGGGGAGGAGCCATGAACAAACTCTTTGTTTGTTGCCGTGGTAACTCACTCGCCTAGCTTTCCGGAACATATAAACTAGAGTTTCCTTCATCTCAGGCTTAACAAACTCAGAGTTTCTACTGAACCGTCTATCTGGAATACCCCCAGGTGATCAAACATTCGGGTTCGGGTTTGGAAAGTACCGCTCTTCAAAACGGGAAGCATTTTATTAGTTTGGACTTCACATCTTACACAAACTCATCGAGCTTCTCGGTTTGTATCTATTCATATTTTTTCTTTGTTTCCGAAAAATGTTGTTTTCCTCTTGCCTCTCCATCATATAGGCATCATATATTTAATTTTTTTAAATAAAAAGCATTTTTTAGACGCTTCATCTTAAGTAGTTGAAGACCTGAACGTGTTTGACCATCATGAGAAGAAAGAGTCATCGTTTTAATCTCCTCGCTCTCTTTTCTTTTCTGTAAATGAAAGATATCTCCCAAAGACGCTTTGATATGTTTCATATCAGCGTCCCGTCAATTACTATTTCAGTTCCGGATAGCTTTGATGACAAACAGGAACGCCATCCCTCTTCCCCAAACGTTCATTTCCTTTCAGAGTCTCTATCATTCGTCACGCTCGCAGACTTCACAACCTTTTTTTTCATAGAAGTGCTTCCAGCGGCGGAGCGTATTTCCCCTCCGAGGGTCAGGAGGCTGCCGTCAACAATCCCGGGAATCGCACATCCTTCGCTCCCACGCTGAGAGGAGCGAACAATCCTCTCGTCTCCCGGAGGAGACGGGTAATTACAAGCTGTGCCTTAAAAACAAAAACAATCAATCTGAGATAACGCAGCCCAAACGGAGTTGCTGCAAGACAGGAAATGAGAAATGACCATTTGTCCATAGTATGTGATGATGGTGGTCCGGGATGCCCTCCCATCTCCAGAAAACCCTCCGCACCCTCAGCAACTTCGTGACGGGGTCCGCCGTGGAGACGACTTGATCCCACCGTGACCGAAGAGGAACCGTCGACAATTAAGACGAACCCCTCGCCGAAAAACTGCTGCAGACAATTCCATTAGCGCGCAGACAGCGGGGCAGTCAATGGTATTAACCATCGAACAGAGGAGGCCCGTCGCATCAGCGGGTCGGGTCCAGACGATACAATGATGAGAAATCCAATTTACACTTTCCCCCTCAAAGGTGACACAGCTGCTGCTGTCGGATCTCACACTCAACCACCGGCGTTCTATTATCGTTCCCCCAAAATAAACGCCGGACCCAAATAGAACGCGCTGACCTCACGACTTCATTTAACGAATCATTATTCTCCGTTTGACTCCCCCTCTGCCCCCCCTGTGAGGTAAACACTCATTAATGTCGATGTGAGGTGACATTTTTATTGAGCCCCTGTGATTGACAGCTACATGGGCCAGAAAAAACTCGTATCGTATCCGTCCTCTTAAAACGCCCGTTTGAATTTAATCATCCCGTCGCACGGAAATATGATACGTGGTTAATATTAAAGGATGTTTAAATTATTTAAGCATGATCTAAAATAAAAAATGTACATATTTAGTACATATCTCTGTCCCACTACAGAGATCCTGTTAAGTAGTTCCACCTCAGGAAGAATTTTTGTATGTATATATATATATATATATATATATATGTATATATACACAAAATACCTGCATGGTTAGTCACGGATCCTGCTGTAAGAATAAAAAGTCAATTATTATACCGTCAAAGTAGCTGCATGAAAGTTCCTCAAAAAAAAATCGAGAGCCATAGCAGCTAGCACTGATGCTAGCTAGCTGACACAACCAATGTAGCTCATCAAAACTATATGAATGCAACATAAAAACATGATGTCAGTCACCCAAGGTGACAAAAATGCTTCTTTTTTTTACTTTATACACATCTGGACGACATTGAAACTATCTTTTACTGCTCATAATCTAGGAAAAGCACGGACAATGTTTCAGGCTAGGATACTTATCGTAGTGGAGAACATCAAGCAAAGGCACCAGCTGACGATCTATGGGCGCTGTGACTCCCAAGACCCACCACACGAGGGCGCCCCAACACTGTTAATAGACCAAGCTGTGAATAAATAACAGATTCAATATCAAACTGCTTCCAATGGAAATAAACAAAATCAACATTAGAAAAACCTGTTAGCAAAATAAAAGTAATGCAAAATTACGCACGGCATTGGGTATATCCCCAAAAAGCCCCCAATTCCCTGCATTGTACTAGCAAACCCACTCATTGAATTTGCCTAACAGGACATTAAGTGACTTTAAATATTGTTTGAGCGCATTAGCAGCTAGCGCGTTTAATAGCGAATTGTTTGCAGTAAAAGATTGAGAAAAACATTTACTACAATAAGGGCATTTTTGGGAATTTGTCAAATGTGCTTTTCAATCTTTTGAGCCTACTCCGACAGAATGCTTGATGTAACTTTAGCTTAATGCGAGGGCGTTAAATATACAACACGATGCACAAATTAGTTTAGTCTAATTAATTATATCACCTGAAATATGGGAATAACTCAAAAAACTTCTTCAGGGATCATTTTCAGAGTTTATACCACCATTGGCCTTAGCGCAAGGAAGGACTGGATTGATTTTGAGAAAAGTCAGTTGCAGGAGATTGGAGGCTTTTCAGGCCTCTACCCTTGCTGCCAGGGTTCCAGTGTAGAACTAGTTCATATTAGGTTTCGGTCCGAATAGAAGGCAAATATGTGGAACCAGGGAAATGAAAGGAAACGTTTCTCTGTCCTGTGAGGGAGGTTCGTACTTCAAACACAAATCGATGATTCATGCGTTCGTGCAGGAGCCCTAAAAAGGAATATATTATCATAAACATATTTTGCCTCTCCCATGTATTTCCAGACATCATGATTCACCCCCCCCACTCCCCCCCTCCCCTTCATGCACCCTGCATTATTCACAACTCTGCAGGGATACAAGCTGCAAATATTGGATTTAACCGACTCTTGTTGCTCTTGGGGGAAACAGAGGAACCAATTAAAGTTCTGGTTTTAAACAAGTCTGACATAACCATATCCCCCCCCACCCCACCCCTCCGCCAAAATATACATGCTCATAGAGGATTTGCAAACGCTTTTTGCCTGACTGCGCCACAATCTCGCCTCTTCTTTGGTTATATTTAGATCGTGAATACGAGTCGGAAGCAGCAGATTTAACCGTTTCATGTCCGCCTGTTTGGTTTGATCCCAGTTTGTGTCACTTTTCCTCACAGAAACATGAAACTGAACCCGTTTATAAAAGGACCCAGCGACCACATGTTCGTGATGAAGAGTAATGGGGCCAAGGGTGGAGCCCTGGGGGACACCACATGTCAGAGGGTCCACCAAAGAGGAGGCATGAGTAGCATTGTTTTTTCTTACTCTAAAGCATTTTAAGAGTTACTTAACATAAGTGGGTAACCTGACACAAACCCAGAAAAAGCTTGTTTTTTTTTACACTTTAAAAACAGGCTTTAAAAGTTGCGTCTTTTAAACCTCCCAAGGAATTAAAAGACGCAAATAAACAAGATTTCCATCGGGTCTTTTTTTTTCTTGGTCAGAACATCAAAGGGTTTTAAGCGCGTTAGTAATTAGCGGACCCCCCCTCCGGGCGAGAGGGGCGTCGGAAACACCATCGATTCCAGCCAATCAGCTGAGGCGCCGAAGGTCCTGATGCGATCGGCTGAGCGGCAAGATGCGGGCTCCGTAAATGAAGACACACTTCCATCCTCAGGTGGCCTATCAGGAGTTCTGATCACGAGGGCCCGGTTTCCATTGGAACATCAATCCATGAGTCGGATCCCAGCGGGAATCAGTGAGGCGTGAAACTACGGCTGTGAGTGAATGCTAAATTCATCCATTACAAAACCAACGCGGGGGGAGAGAGGGAGTGGAGGAGGAGAGAGGGAGTGGAGGAGGAGAGAGGGTGTCTGGGAGATCATTATGAAACACTGATGGTTTTGCCGAGTACTGATATATATATATATATATATATATATATATATACACTTCTTGGTTATTCTGCTTCATAATGAACCCCATCTTTCCTGAAAACAGCACAAAGGCAACATATCAAATGTTGAAACTGAGAGATGTTGTCGCGTTCTCGAAAACAGGCTCATGTATTAACCCCGACAGGAAGGGTTTATTCCTGAAAAGTCCCAAAACCCCCTGCATTGTACAAGCAATCCCCCCTGATTGAACTCTTTAACTTATTTTCAGAGTGTTTTCATTTAAAAAGGGAAAAAAGGGGTTAGGAAGTTTTTGTTTTGTGAAAAAGCTCCCCCTAGAGAGCAAAATATGAACTATTAAAGTAGAATACGATTGTGTAGGGATCTCCTCGACTGGATTCATGTTCATCAGATTTGATGTTAGAATTCAGTTCAAAGTTAAAAGGAGACAAAAACAAATAATAAATAAAAAAGGTGACGTGAAAAAAATAAGGTTTGATAATAAAAAAACAAACAAAAAAAAAACATTCTGCATCTACAAAAAGGTATGAAGAATAAAACTGATCAAACTATGAAATAAAAGTATTGATATAAAATGATATACATATACATATACATGTACATATATATATACATATACATGATCAGGTGTCAGTCATTCTCAGCTGTCAATCATTCTCAGCTGTCAGTCATTATCAGCTGTCAATCATTCTCAGCTGTCAGTCAAACCAGGAACTGGACCATAGGGCGAGAACATGAAGTAAATTTAAGCGGGATGTTCTGAAAACTGCATCAAACTCAGTTGATTGTCGCGCTGGGGTTGGAGCCCGTCTCAGCTGACACTGGACTTTACATTTGGATCGAATCTCAAAGGGCTACAAAGTAAAAGCAGATAAAAGCATCAATAAAAAATAAAATAAAAACTATATAAAAACATGACAAAAAGCAGCAATGTTAATTCAAGTTATAGGTTCTGCTAAAAAGGAAAGTTTTAATTCTTTTTTTTAAATGTGTCAGTCGTCTGTGGAGCCCTCAGATGGTCAGGGAGGGCATTCCACAGACGAGGGGCAGCAGAACAGAAAGACCGATCACCCATGGTGCTGAGCTTAGTCCGGGGAAGGAGGAGGCGGTATGAGTGGGTAGAACGGAGGGATCGTGTTGAGGTCAGTGGGGTGAGTAGTTCTTTTAGGTAGGGGGGTGCGTTACCATGGATACACTGGTGAGTAAGGAGAGAGATCTTATAATCAAAAGATGTTGGGTCCATCCTGCTCAAGTCATCAGTTCATCACGTGAGAGATGCTCAGAGAAATAACTATTCACGCTCTAGTCCGGCTGTTTAGAGTCACCGAGGAAGACCCAGCCGACCCACCTCTAGTGCCGGTCCCAGGCCCGGACAGATGAGGAGGGTTGCGTCAGGAAGGGCATCAGACCCGAAACCTGTGCCAAATCCGTATGCAGAACAGAAAACTGATTTCCAAACCCGATCGGTTAGGGCCCGGGTCGACAAAGCAGCCCTCCGGTGCTGCTGGAGATCTGGGACTGATGAAGCCAACAGAATCACATCATCTGCAAACAGAAGAGTTGAAATTCGGGATCTCCCCAAACCGAAAACTCTCCTCGCCACGTAGAAATACTTATAATTGAATATTATTATTAACACGATGCTGATACTAAATTACTGCTAGTTTGTTTCCTTGTTACACTAAATCACTGTTTCTCAAAGCGGGGTATGCAAAGTACTCCAAAGTACCCCCAGAGGTACTTTGGAGTACTGCAAGTGGTACGTTGGAAAACTATCAGTCATGTATGATTCTGAAAATATATTCAACGGAAAAGTTAGTTGGATTTAAAATAGAAAAGTAAGTCCACACATTGCTCCACATTTTGAGGGTAAAGATTAGGCTACATGATTTTTATTTATTTTTTTATTAATATTATCATTTCTAAATAATAATTTCTCTCCAAATTCTGGAAGAAAAAAAGTCAAAATAAACATTTTGAAAAATTTAAAATGTGATTCCAAACAGAAACAGATAAATCATTTTTAGAAAATCCCAAAAAAAGTATTGTTTAAGTTCAACATTTTTTTAATATAAAAAACTTTTTAATAAAAAAAAAAAAGAATAGAAAATAATTTTTTCTTTTTCTTTTTCTTTCTTAGATGTCATAGATGGATCCAAAACTTTGATTGCCCCAGTGAGGCACTAATAAATATTTCAAACAGAGGAGTGAACAAAAGGTGATTATATCAGAAATTCAAGGATGTTTATTTAACAAATTTAAAGTCTTTGGTGATTTCGGTCAGAGATTGCGATCTGTCGGGCGGAGCGGTGGCCCTGAGTCTGGCCGACGGCGGCGGCAGCAGAGAAGACGTGAGGCTGAGGAAACATGGAGGCAGTGATGAAGAGGAGGGTGTGAGTGATGGCTGGAGAGGGAAGAGTCAGCCTCTCATTGATCGCTCTGAGCAGGAGGAGTTAGTTGTTTCAGACTTTTAAACGTATCGATTCTAATTTGTTTAATCTACTTCTTTTTTAAAAGCGTTTTTAAAATGCTTCCATCATAGGCTGGACTATCTTTCTATTTTAATTTCTTTACCAACAATATTAACTTTTTATTAGTTTATCATTTTCATTATAAAATCAAAAATTTTATTCAACTCGATCTTTTCGTTTGACAGTTTGGAGCAAATAAGTTATTTTCTCAAAATACGTAACTTATTCCTTTAGAGGATTATAAATGTGGAGGAAAATCAGACACACTCTTCTCTCTCTCTCTCTCTCTCTCTCTTTCTCTCTGTCTCTCTCTCTCTGTCTCCCTCTCTCTCTGTCTCTCACTCTTTCTCTCTCTCTTTTTCTATCTGTTTCTCTCTCTCTCTGTCGCTCTCTCTTTCTCTCTGTCTCTCACTCTTTCTCTCTCTCTTTCTCTCTCTCTCTCTCTTTCTCTCTAATTACTCTTATTTCCGCTTTCTTATCCATAAATTTGATACAATATTAGTTTGATGTTTCTAGTACAGCCACACACACACACACACACACCTACCCACACACATAAACACACAAGCACACACATACACACAACACACAACCACACACACACAGATACACACACAAACTCACACTCACGCACATACACACACGCTCACATACACTCAGACACAAAAAGACACAAACACACACAGATACACACACAAACACACACTCACTCACACACACACTCTCACACACCCACATACACAGACACACACTCAAAAACACACACGCAGACAAACACTCATACACACTCACTCACACACGCATGCATACACGCAAACACACACATACTTATACAGACACACACACACATACTTACTCACACACACTCACACACAAACACACTTACTCACACAAACTCACACACACTGACACACACACACACTTACTTACACAAACTCACACACACACACATGCACACACTGACACAGACACACACACTTACTTACACACACTGACACAGACACACACACTTACTCACACACACACACATGCACACACTGACACACACACACACCCTGCTGCCGCAGAGATTTTCCATCCCCTCCAGCTGAAATGCGGACTGCTGCGTCGCTGAGAGGGGCTGCGGGGGTCCGCTGGCTTGTTAAACTGCAGTCAGACGGAAGTAGACGCTTCATTTAACACTTCATTTTCTCCAAACTACAAAAACACACAAACCGATGCGTCCTGACCGATACTCTCAAACCGGAAACTTCGCTTCCTCATGAATCGACATGCTGCTCGCGCCGACGCCGGCCTCGGAGACGCCAATATATTATGTCCAAGGACATCCCCGCGAGGCCGAGCGCTGACTCAGCGTTCTCGGCAGCCAAAAACCTGCTGTGCAACATTTCCGAGCAAACGAGTCCCTTAAGCTCCGCCCACAACACCTGGTGCTTCTCCATTCCTGCAGTTCTACTCCTGCCAACAGCTACTACTGATATGAATGTGAAACCATGTTTGGGAACATTCATTCCCCGAGGAGAAACAAGCTGAAGAGGTTCCGGTGATAGATAATGTTCCAGAGGAAAGGCGCCACTGTTTGTGTGGGATCACCCAGCAGGTGTCATCAGTCCTTCTGTGGATCTCTGCACCTATGGATTCTCCTGACGGGTCTCCTGGCCGCTTCAGGAACTTCAAGAAGTGCGACTTTGAGGCTGACTGGTTGAAAATGGCAAAAGGCAGATTTGGTCAGGTGTACCGGGTCAAGCTGAAGGTCGGGCGCGGGACCTACGCCGTGAAAAGCTTTGACGCAACCGACAACTTCTACAGGTGGGACCAAAAAAAAAATGTGAATACAAGCACATGATGCATGTTATGAAGCGGTAAAATACAACCAATCGTCCGGTTCTGAGCGTTTCTGTAGCATTAATGTGGATCTTTGCACACGCACACACACACACACACACACGAACACACACACACACACACACACACACAACAAACATCTTATCGCATGAATACATTCCAGTGACTAATATTTCTCCTCAGGAGAAAATTAGACGAGGCGTCCAACTCTGCCAAAGCGACATCCACGCACATCGTGTGGGTCCACGGAGTGTGCCGTGAAGCAAACGCCGTGGTGATGGAGTACATGAGTAATGGATCGCTGAACAACATCCTCTCCAGTCACATTCTGATGTGGCCCAAGAAGTTCCAGATGATTCATGAGGCCAGCATGGGCGTAAATTTCCTCCACGGCGTGAGACCCCCGCTCCTCCACCTTAACCTCAAGACATCCAACATCCTGCTGGATGATCGCCTCCACGTCAAGGTCGGTGCCGCCTCCGCGGGAGACCCAGGCCCGGAGAGATCTAATTTGTCCGAATCATTTTTCATTTTTCTTTTACCTCAAACAAGATTTCCGATTTCGACGTGGTCCGCTGGGAGGAGGGGGGGAGCAAGAAGGAGTTCATGGAGAATCTGACAGCGAGAGGGAACAT
Source organism: Lophius piscatorius (assembly GCA_009660295.1). Lineage (NCBI taxonomy): Eukaryota > Metazoa > Chordata > Actinopteri > Lophiiformes > Lophiidae > Lophius > Lophius piscatorius. The sequence continues at coordinate 20,732 of VRLP01002813.1, forward strand.
AAGTTACATTCCCCCGGAGACCTTCGCTCTGGGCCCCGATCCTCCAGGAACGGAGTTTGACGTCTACAGGTGATTTTTTATAAACTGACTTAAGCGTTGAAATATTCTCTGCTGTATTTTTTAACCTTAACATATTATGAACCCGTTTTATATTTAATGTCCTGCTTGAACCTGGTGGAGCACATTTTGGACTGTTTGACTATTTCTCATGGAGAAATGCGGCTGAACCCGTTTAGAATGTGACAGACGTCAATATGCAAAAGAGTAAGGGGCCAAGGACGGAGCCCTGGGGGACACCACCTGTCACGGGGGCCACCGCAGAGGATTAACTAATAAGAAAGTCAAGCAAATAAAGAAAATATTTTCAGCAATTTGACAGAACAGGACCTCTGCAGAAGCCACAACACATTAAGAAAAATGATTTTGTAAAAGCCACAACACAACGGAAGCGTTTACGGAGGACACTTAAAAGCGATGCACGCGCGTTTTTTTTTTTACTTCATTGACTTAATAAAACAGATTTAATAATAATAAATTTCATCATATTTTGGATTAGCCTAGCGTAGCTCAACTTCCAGGTCATGTAATTTACAATAAAACGTTAATCAACATCGTGAAAATTACAAACAACTTAATAATGGCCCTAACGTCGGGGGAGGGGGGTGCATCATATTTAAGTGTCCTCCGTAAACGCTTCCGTTGTGTTGTAGCTTTTGTAGCAGATGTTTTCTTTGTTTATTGGGTTTTATCTATGTAATTGTGTGTTTTTTTAAAAATTGCAGTGCGTTTTTTTTCCCGTCGGCCATCGTAGTTGTAGCTGAATAAAACATATTATATATATATATATACTTTCTACAAACGTTTGTTTTGGTTGTTTAGGATGATATTGTTCCACTCAGGAAGAGTTTCGTAACTTTTGAACATTTCCTGGAACACTGAGGTCAGACCGGCCCGGAGGATAAACAAGAACAGGAGAGTTAAAATTGTATTTTATTCACCAGGTTTTATATCAAGAGAGAAAATCATCACCTTTATCTACGTATCATACAAAAGTATTTCTCTTTTATACGCCTTTTTGTGTGTAAATCCGTGGATTATACACAACATGAAAAAAGGCGATCTGATTTTTTTCTCTCTCATCATTCACAGCTTTGGGATTGTGATCTGGGAGATTCTGACCCAACAGAAACCTCACGCAGGTAGGAGTGATCTTATCTTATCTTATCTCATCTGATCTTATCTTATCTCGTCTCATCTGATCTTATCTCATCTCATCTGATCTGATCTGATCTGATCTTATCTTTATGCTACACAGGATTTTCCTTTTTGTCTCAGCAAGGAGTTATTTAACACTCAGCAGGACCAGTTAATCAACTGTTTTGTTTGTCCTATCCTCCTCTCACTCCCTCTCACTCCCTCTCCCTCTCCCTCTCCTTTCAATGGCTCGCACGACCGACCGACGTCGATCCCTTTCTCACACATTACATCTTTGTTTGATTACGAGCTTCTGGCAAAATGCAGACATTTCCTTGGGAGTCCGATGACATCGCTCTCCTCCTCGTGTTCTGCCTACACTCAAAAACATATCTGGGCCAAATATTCTCTTACATTTGAAGTAATTGGATCCTGGTTGTTCGTCAATGAAACTTATTTACAAACCTTCTTCATATTATTTAACTGTTTTATTTTATTGTTAAACAAATTCATGCTAATTCAATGAAATTTGAATACATACATTTCAAAATTCTATATGTATATATATACAAACATAAACATATACAAATAAACATATATATATATAGTAAGTATATATATATGTTTTTTAGTATATATATATATACTGTATATATATATATATTTATATATATGCAGTATATGGTGTCTATATATAGTGAATATATTTACTTATAGTATGTATATTTATAAACATATATATTTATCGTAAGTATATATATATATAAATGTTTTTCAGTATATTTACTCTTTATATATATACATATATATATATATATGTTAATTATTTGGAGCGTATAAAGCATGACGTTGCTGCCACAGATGGTCAGCTAGCTTAGCATAAAGAAGCCGGTGAAAACTGGTCGCCCGGCTCTGCTGAAAGTAATAGATTACCCCCGTAAGCCTCCTGCACCCGTGCGGTGGGTCTGTTTCCTGCTGTGGTCGTTGCCCCCGTAGGTCAACTCTGCTCCTGACGTCTGTCCTCTGGTCTCAGGGTGCAGCAAGACCACCGTGATCTTACAGGTGTCACATGGCAAGAGACCCGCTGTGGGGATTATTCCTGAGCAGAGACCCCCAGCATGCATCGAGATGATGGACATCATGACGCAGTGCTGGAACCAAGACCGCAGGAAGAGACCCCAGTTCTCCGGTACACAAGTCACACAGGAGTTCACCTGTCACTCAATATCTCATATTTATATAAATGTGATTCATCTGATTGAGTCCAACTCTGGTGCGTCTGAATCACCCAAAGGATCTTCTTGTATTTATCAATATTTACTCTCAGAATTCATAGTTTTCTCTCTGGGGGAGATTTTTTTCTCAAGGGGATCTAACTTGAATATATAAATACTGAATACATACATAAATATGTATAAAACTTCACTATAATATTCAATATTTTCTCATTAGGGGGAGATTTTTACTGAAAACACACTTTCTGATCCGTAACACCGCAAGTCCAAGTGTGTCTAAGTTGTTGATATGAATTGAGGCGAGGTAAATCTGTTTATTACTGAGCTCAGAAAAACTAGTCAACCGTATTTATCTTCATTATGGATCCACTGTGGGATCTGATCTCAGCCCAGACCGCTGACTTCATAGAAATAGTTAGCTTAAGACGAAACGGACTGTTTGAGTTCAATCAGGGGGATTGCTCGTACAACTCAGGGGTTTGGCGGCTTTTTTTTACGGGACAAGTGCGGCTGGGGATGACAGCGTAGGATTTATTAAACCAGACTTCCTGTAGGTCGTTCACGGCTACAGGAACATTGGCCTTCGCTAAATAGCTTGTTCTTTTATTTTATTTTATTCCTCTCTAGTGAGAAACTTACGTTGATCGTAGAAACGCTCGTTTCCATGACATTTTTTTGTAATGCTTTTTTTTTTTTCCCAGACATTGTGAGGAAAATGGACGTGTTGAGTGGGAACGTGAAGATCGGAGACTCGCTACAATGTGACACAGATGATGATGATGATGATGATGAAGGACAGAAATCCGATTATCCCTGGCTGCTCTCCCCCATAGACAAGGTTACTCTCCTGAATGAGGCTCTGAATGCTGCTGAAGTGTCTACAGCCCCCACACGACCAGCGACGTCATGAATAGTCATTCCTGCTGATGGTTTATTCATTTCATCACTATAAGTGACCCTTTCCACATTCTATTCCTCATTGGCCTTCGCTAAATAGCTTGTTTATATTAGCATGCTAACCAGGGGGGCGGCTAGCCAAATTGGAGCGGATTTTGTTGGTTCTGGTGGTTGTTGTACCTTTCCTGTCAACATTTATGTGAAAATGGAATGTGTCCTCACGACCTGTGGCTGTTATAAATCCAAATTCTCCCAAAAAAACATTACAGATGCTAACAGCTGGAATATGAAGAAGCGGATTCGTCTGAGTTCATGCAAACGAAAAATGATCCAAAACCCAGAAGCGCCTCATAACCGACCACGACACGGTCGCCGTCTCTGTCGTTGGCCGAGTACTTATAATATTCGCTAATGTTAGCAAGCTAGCCCGCATAGCGAGCGGGAACGTTTGCGCGGCAGACCAACCAAAGTTATCCAACATTCGCCACGGTGCCTCAAAGCGGCGCCGAAATATCTGACAAATCTCGGCACTGGTAGGATTTATAATGCGTTCGGTTCTTAAGTCTTCAGCTCCCTCGGTTTAACGATTTGTTCCCTCGAAAACACTTACACTTACATTTCCACTGATTGATGTGGCGGCTGATCATTTTAGTAACGTGGCGTTTTTTCTTTATTTTTTTCCATTCTAGATTGCTTTGCCGGAGAAGCCCGACTTTCCCTCAGGTAAACACACGGCAAGAGGAAGGAAGGAAAATTTAAAGTGCTATTTACATTCCTGTCTCATTTGTTTTTACCTTCAATGCTAAAAAAAAACCACATTCATAGATGAGTGGATGCCTAGATTTTTTTTATGGAGGTTTTTTTTTTTGTGTTTTTTTTATCAGATCATTCATAATATTTGCAGCTGATCATTTCAAACCGCTTCAATCCAATGAAATAGTCATGCATAAATGTATCGCATCTTCACTCCACCCTCTGCAAAAGCCATGAGGATAAACGCCATGGTGACATTTTCCCCGACTCACGTTCTCACGATGACCTTTGCATTATTTTTAACAGATGAGCGGCGCGACAAAGAAAGCGTTCTCTCCCTGCTCCTCACGAAGAACTTCGGGAGCTTCAGGCACACGGTGAAGAGGGAACACATCTGCAGGCAGTACTCCGATCAGAAGAGGCTCCTCCACTTCACGGTGGCCAGCGGCGATGCAGAGAGTGTGGAGCATGTCCTGAGTCTGGGAGCAGAGGTCAACTGCACCACGACCAAAGGTTACACTCCGCTTATTGTTGCCGTTCTGCACAGGTCAGTGGAAACGATGTACAAACGCCCGTCTGTTGAGAAAGCAAGTTTTTTTTTTGTGTGTGTATAACCTTCTAGTCAAAGCCAGAAGGTTAACAAAAGCTAACTAGAACATATCCCTGAAGGTCCCCAATCCTCTGCATTGTACAATTGAACTCCTCCAAATTAAATGTAAAGTTATGGCCACAGTACTTTTGGGTAAAAAGCTCCCCCTAGTGAGTAAAAGATGAACTATTAAAGTAAAACACAGTGTTTACGAGATAAAACTCCTCGTGTCGATTCATATGTACCAAATTTGTACGAAGTCAGACCAACGGTTAGGAAGTTATATCCGAAAAACTGTGTTTTACATGAAGCTCCCCCTGGTGAGTAAAATATGAACTATTCGAGTAAAACACATCTACAATAAATATCTCCTGGAGTCTAATACTAGGCACCAGGTTTGGACTAGATCGGAAAAATTGGTCTGAAAGTTATTTCTGAAAAAACTTATAATTTCTCAACCATTTCTGGAGGTAATGCTCCCCCTAGTGGTGGAAATATACAACCGACCTTTGCCTAAATCAGCACAGTTCTTCCTCGTACTAAGGTCAATTTAAGTGTAGAAATCTTTAGTCATTGAGTTATTATATCAACAGAAAGGCTCGGTGGTTGCGGCAATGACGACTGACGATGTCTCGATATATAACTTACAATTTTAGGCGGTGATGCTTTGTCGTTTTAAAAATGTGGGTCCCCAGAAGTTTTGGATCCACTGAGACCACTTTGGTAGCTTTGGTTCCTTAACATCCTTACACTGATACATCAGAACCGCTGTGCTTTTTTCTGCAGGTTCCATGATATCATCTCTTTGTTGTTGGAACACGGAGCGTCTACCTCCCGGGAAGACGAAGAGCAGTGGACGGCGCTCCACTTCGCTGCGCAGAATGGCGACGACAGGGCGGTCCGTCTCCTGTTGGACAAAGGAGCAGAGGCGAACGCATCGGAAAAAGCCGGATGGATGCCCCTTCACCTGGCCTGCCAGAACGGCCACGAAACTGTGGTGCGCCTGCTGCTTTCACGGCTGTCGGAGGGAGCGCTGGGACAACCGGAGGCTCAGGGCAGGACGCCGCTCCATGTCGCCTCCGAGTACGGCCATGTCAATATCGCCAAGCTCCTCCTCTCTCAGGGAGCGGATCCAAATGCCAGCGACTGCTCTCTGTCCACCGCCCTCCACTTATCCGCCGAGAAAGGTCATAACAGAGTGGTCAGGCAGCTGCTGAAGGGTGGAGGGATGGTGGACAGTGCCGATAACAGAGGATACTCTCCACTCCACCTGGCTGCTCTCGGTGGTCATACTGGTATTTGCAGGCAGCTGCTGTCTAAAGGGGCCGGCCCAGACAGCAGGACCCTACAGGGCTGGACCCCCATGCACCTTGCTGCCCTGAAGGGTCACGTAGACACAGTGGCCCAGCTGGAGAGTCTGGGTGCTTGCGTGAATGCTGCAGGCGATAATGGATGGACGCCGCTCCACCTCGCCTGCCTTCAGAGAGAACCGAACGTGGTGGAAAAGCTCCTGTCGGCCAAAGCCGACCCGAACATCTCCGACGACAGTAAGGGTAGTACGCCGTTACACGTGGCCTGCACCAGCGAAAGCCTGCCGTGCGTGGACCATCTAATAACGCATCACGCCGACGTCAATGCCGTGAACTCAGGGAAGGCGACGGCGTTACACTTCGCCGCCCATCATGGCTGCGCGCCAATTGTTAAGGCTTTGGTTCTGAACGGAGCAAACAGGACTTTACCGGACTCCTCTGGATTCACAGCTCTGACATTAGCCCAGAGGTGCAAAAACATGGAAGTAGTGAAACTACTGGAGGAAGAGGAGTGGAGCGACGGCAGATAGAGATATGTGACACGAGTGGCATGTGGTCGGAATCGACTGATAAAGGAAAAAAAAAATGTTTCTGCTATGACTGACGGTTAAATCTGTAAATAAACACACACTAATAAACTCACAACACTCTTCATCTAGCTAGTTTGCTAACGTTTCCCTGCAATGTGGAAAGTGCCGTAAAGATCCAGGAAAAACGAAAACTTGACGCAACTAGAATATCAACGTTGTTATTATTGAAAGGATAGTTTATTTTATTGTAAGAATTTAGAAAACAAACTAGAGCACTTCAGTTATCTAAGGTAAAAATTTGCTGTGATTGAATCCCTCTGATTGAACCTAAAATGAAATATGAAGATATGTCTAAAAACAGTGATTTCCATAAGAACAAAAAAAAACAAATCTCCCTCTGGTGGTTAAAATTTGAACTGTTGTGAGTAAATGTGATATATAAAAGATGGATCTGCTCCAGTCCATTTTAAGTGCATCAAATATGGACTAAATTCGACCTACGAGAAAACATGTCTCTTCCCCTAGTGGTGGAAATATGCAACCATCCTTTCACCAAATCAGTCCAGTTCTTCCTCTCACTGAGGTCTATGTAGGTATGAAATTTGCGTACCCTTTGCGGCAGACGCAGAGGCAATGACGGTTGCCCAACATCGCCGTATGACCCACAACTAGACTTACGCTGTCGTCCTTGACAGCAAGGGTATATCCCCAAAAAGTCCCCAATCCCCCGCGTTGTACAAGCAATCCACCTAATTGAACTCCTCAAATTAAATGTGAAGTTAGTTGAAATATGGTTGAACTCTATATTGAAACACAAGATAGACGTCCTTGAGTCGATTCATATTCGCCAAATTTGGACAAAACAGTTGAGAAATTATGGCAAAAAGTTTTTTGCGATAAAGCTCCCCCTAGCGTTGGAAATACACAAACAAACTTTCCCAAAATCACTCCAGTTATTTTTCCAATTAAGGTCTAGGTGGCTATAACATTTGAAAATGACCCATGAAGTAGTTTTTAAGTTATGGCGTTAACATCACGACAAATATGACGATTACATAATATCCCCGACTTATCGGGGTTATGATAGCAATAATAAAGATAGTAGGCAAAGCAGAAACAAGAACCTCCAGAGGATGATATCAGCACAAAAATCATAAAACCACGAGGCCGAACTAACATTTGACGTTTGAGTTCAAACTAATTAAAAACAAGAGGATAAAAGTTAGGAGTTGCGCAGTGGATGACATGAAAAGTGAAAATAGTCGTTAAATGCAGAACAGAATGAAAGAAGGAAAAGTAATAATGAAAAATAACATCACATCCCAGTAAACAAAAGTGTTTGAACCTATAAAGGATAAAATAAAAAAATTGAATCTATTTCATTCATTTAAAAGGAAAGATTTAAAAAAAAAGTCCCCGATCAGCGAGCGTGATCTCCTCGGGTCGGTCGTCCCGATGCCGAGGCGTCCTGACCGCGAAAGCAAATTCTCTTTCAGCACGCCTCGACTTAAGCTCAGCCAGAAAGGTCAAAGGCTGCGAGCTGATTCAGTTAGCCTACGTCGGTCCAGCTCATTAGCATTTTTTTCTGCTTATACATTTAAAGCCTCTTTGTCCTTTAAAGGTTAAAAAGGTAAAAAAAAAAAAAAAAAAAAACTGCTGGAGAAAAAAACACACAGAATGGCCTCGAAAGTAAAACTAAACATAATCTGGCTTTTAGTATAGTGTATTAAAAATAATCAAATTCATCCTTCATTGCATTATCTTTACAAAATCCAATGTGGAAGAGATAATGTTTAAAATAACATTTTACAACGCCTAAATGCCAACTCTCTGGTCTTTTCCTCTGTTTTCTTCTATATTATATACATTTATTTTTATTAAACTCGTCACTTTTTACCACAAATGTCCTTTCAAAGAAACAATCCTACAAAGAAGAACTTTTTGTTTGATTTCATGCGTCATTATCCGGCTGTAAGTTCGACGTGTGAATGAACGTAGTTTCATAACTTTAAAAAAAACCCATGGATTTATAACTGAAAGTCTCTAAAACAAGAGCCTGAGTGGAAAAAAGAGGCGCCACATGGGTTCAGACGCAGGTCAAGAACCTAATAAGAATAAAACAAATATTGATTCTGCTCTACTCACCTTACCTCCTCTGTGGGAGTTCTCCATACATAGAAAAATAGTCGCCACCACATATGGATGACGACTAAAACACTAAAGAGGTAGAGTCCCGGAGATTTATGGCCTCATCCATTTCATTCCTGAAGGTTTAACGTGTCTAATAATAATATGGTAAACGATGGATGACGACTAACTTGTGACATCATCTCAACGCATCCGTGGACGCCCTTCAGCGACGAGCTCAGACATAAAGGCTTTAACATGAAGCAAATTCAATCTTATTATCAGTCGTCCCTGCAGACTAAAAGCCGGCTTCATTTTCTGCACTCAAACCGTATTAAATTGTAATTAAATGCGTAGCCGCAGGAGTTTATTGACCTGCAGGTCCACCGGGTTTCCCCTGGAACCACAACAGACTGGCCGACTGTGTGAAGTAATACATGCTGATTTTAACAGCTACATTTTTCCACACTTAGCACTTAAACTATGTTTAAAAAGTGGTGTCAATATTTTAGAATCACACTTTTTAATCACATTTACAGCAATATAATGAACTTGATGATCCATTTCAAAGGGATCTATTATCACCTGAAGACCTCATGCGGTTCATTATGTCCACATTGTTTTTCATTTTAAAGAAAAGTTCCCAAAAGTGAGTAAAATATGAACTATTAGAGTAAAATACACAAATTTAGACTCAGTCGGTTCAAATGGTGGAGAAATTACGGCCCGAAAATTTAAGACAAAGCTCCCCCTAGTGGCGGAAATATACAACCCACCTTTACCCAAATTGATCCAGTTCTTCCTCGCACTAAAGTCTACGTGACTGTAAAATATGACATTGATCCACAAGACGGTTTTTGAGTTATCGCTTTAATACGAAGGTTCTGCGGCGGCGGCGATGATTCCATTATATCACGACTTCTCGGGGATATAATTAGCGTCATAATGACTTCATGATTAATGTCACAGACGTCCCCCGCATTTATCACAAATGAAAAATAACAATAAGTAATAATAAGTAAAATTAGTCCTGTGAGAATTTATTAGTCATGTTTGCCTTTCTAGGAAAAATATTTTGGATAAAATATTCAATCAAAATGTAAAAAAAGGTGTAAAAGTGTGATTAAAACTTTTATTTTTTCCATACCAGGTGTTTTGTATAATAGAAAAGAATAGAATAGAATAGAATAGAAAAGAACAGAATAGAATAGAATAGAATAGAATAGAATAGGAAGAACTTTATTAAACCCCGGTTGGAAATTTTGTCTTTTTTTTTTTTAGTTCCAACGTTTTAAAGTGACAATAGAAAACAATAAAGACATTTAAAGTGGTGTACAGAAATAGACATACATTAAATAAAGACAAATAAGGTAAAAACTTGGCAAAAGCATCCAAACTCCAGCGGGGGGGAGAGAGGGATTGTGGACTTCCTGTGACAGAGGAATCCACTGTGGCGACCACTAAAGGGAACAGCGTAAAAAGAAGAAGGACATTTCACCTCCTCCTGTATGAAATCAGCTCACAGGGAATAACATTGGTTGTAAATTCTTAATGGTCTAATTCCAGCTCCAAAGTTCCCCGTTCTCTTTTCATTTCCAATTTTCTTCCTGGCACAGCAGCAGAATGAGGAGTGGAGGAGGTTCCTTCGGTTCCACGGAGTCTCCTCGGGCGCTGGCTCTGAATGATGGGATGCACTGGATGACACGGCTTAATGGACTTCCGTGATCTGCGGGTTCACTCGGGTTCTAATTGCCCCTTGGCAAAGACCATCAGCAGGAGCTGTAATGGACCGACCGGGACATATGTTTCTGTCAACAGAGACAAAAAAACAAAAACACGATCATATCCATAACGCAGGATTCTGATGGCGGGCCTGAATGACTTGGACACCAGAAGATATCTCTAACAATAATCGTGATTCAGTCCGAGTGTCGCGATTGACGCCAGCTCTGTTACGAACACTTGCTGCCCCTCGTGTCGTGTCTCGTGGCACGATCCAATCCGACGCTTCTCTGTGTGATATCATTCCCTGTGGGGGATTTCTCACACCACGTCTCCGGACACTCGGGGTTAACACTCCTGAAGTAACAGCCACTTCATCGTTTTAATTAGCTGCTGAACCAAAGCGGTTTGCAGCTACTGTTGAGTGAGTGGATGATACCGTTTGTTTGTGGCCGAGCCGTAGATTAACGCTGAGAAGAAGAGAACGCCGGTTTATTCTTTCTGTACGGGGGTATTTAATCATCAGCACGTGAATCAAACACAAGAGAATCATATCTTCATCTATGACGAAGAGCTTGTTTGTGGAAATACAGTGCATGCAAGAGTCGCACTCAACAAACAATCCTCCTGACTTAACTCTTATTGAACTATTTCAATGAAGTCAGCAGGCTGCCCTGGGATCAGATCCCGTAGGGACTCCATAATGAAGATGAGGAGAGTTAACTAGTTTTTCTGAGTTCAGTGATAAAACAAGACTCAAGCTTAATTTGGAGACGATTGGACTCGTGCTTAAAAAAGTTACGGATAAGAAACTGCGTTTTCGTTAAAGAGCTGCCCCTGATGAGTAAAATATATATGAAGTATTATAGTGAAATAATAAATATACAAGACAGATTTCCACGTGTAGAGTCAATATAAACATAATCAGACAAATGGTTGCGAAGTAACGGCCTAAAAACATTTTTTTTATGCCGATTCCATAATATCCACGACTTGTTGGGGATATAATTAAACAGAAAAGACTTTGTTGATCCCAAAGTTGATGAAAACACCATATTTATTATTTTAAAAACAAAAACAAACAATCTCTTACCCAACCATGGAAAGGAAACTCTAAAATATAGCCGGATCCAGACCCAAAATCTATTCTGTTTTCTCTCTTCCTCTTCATGAGTACCAAACAAACAAAAACAAATCAGTTCACAACATTTGGAGAAGTCCCGCCACAGATGGTCAGTCAGACGGAAAGAGCGGCATTGGCAGAAACATTGCCTTCACATGGGCGGAGGTGAAAATGTAAACTCGGCAGCCGGTGGTGCGTGACAGGAAATGCCAATCCTCTAGTCTGCTCCCTTAATCTCACAGTTGATTGACAGGCGTGTGCGGCGAGGTTTAGGTTATTATAGCATTATATTGTATAATTCTCTTTATTATTAAAAAACTTCACACACAATGCCTTCCACAATTATTGGCACTCTTTTAAGAAATGAGCTAAATAGGATGCAAAACAACCCAAAACAGGTGACTGGGACGGCCATGGCAGAACCAAAGTGCCATACGAATAAAGTTTTTTTCGAAGGTCTATTATGTTCTGCCTTGAGTTCACCTTGAAATTTTATGTCTTGAGGTTAGGAGTGGCTTTACGTACGTTGTACTGTACTGTGGTACTGTACTGCCCCCTGTGGCTGAACTACACCAGTGCGGCCAAAAACTAATTGATGGACGATCGGATGTCTGTTAGAAAAGTGGGGAGTGATAGCTTTAACCCTCTGAGGAGCTACTGTAGCACAAGTTTCTGACAACAAAGTTCAAGCAGGTTGTGATGGAAAGCTCTCAAAACACTTGATTGCATCGCAAATCTATTTGGGAGGGAAAACTTAGACGGTTGGTTTTAATGTAAAAGATGATGCAAGTATCATGTAGGAAAAGCCCGAATGGTAGGGCTAAAATTGAGCTGTTTTTTTGTTTTTGTTTTATGGAGATGAAAACAAGACTGTCGTGTTTTCTGTGGCTGGATGAAGAGGAGGATCAAGAGAAATGTGCAGCAAGTACCTCCTTTTTGACACTGGATGCAAGCCAAAGATCTGGCGTAACTTCGGCATCTACGAGCTCTTCACCGGAAGACAAGAGTTATTCAGACGCCCAAACATTTGTAATGTCCTCCCTTACGTTAAAGTATAATGGGATAATACGATGCATCTATCGCCGTTGGTGAAGCACACTGTCGGTCTACCCACGCTAATCCTCAAGGAGCCAACGGCGTTTGAAAAAAGGCCCCTTTGAAGCCCACTTATCATCATTTCAGCTCCAGAGAGGCTCCACATCACTCTGAGCACAACTTATCAATACCTTTATGAAATATGTGTTTGTTGGAGTATCTGTCCAACAGCTTGAGCACCCTTTCCACTCCACCACCACATATGAAATAATTGCATGCATTTGCATATTGAGTGGAAAGCCTATTAAAAGTAATAATGTTTTCGTACTTGTCTCAACTCTCGATTATAGTAATTATTCTATTAAATGTGATTCTAACATCATCATTTTAACACTTTTTTTCTTTCATCCAATGAAGAAGGGTAAGCTGAATATTTAAGGGATAATTAAACATGAAATAACTGGGAGATATTTTTCTTTTAGATAATTTGGTGAAACGTATTTTCAGTTGTTTTAGTCCAAATTATATCCCTGAAAAGTTGGGGGTATCATGGAATCGTCTTCACCACGGATCCTTCATGTTAACCAGCTTCACGTTCAAATTTAATACCATCATAGACTTTAGTGTGAGGAAGAACTGGATTGAATTTGGAAAAGGTCGGTTGCACATTTCTGACACTAGAGGGAGATTTATCGCTAAAAGTTTACGGGTCATAATTTCTCAACTGTTTTTTAGCTCAAATTTGTTGCATATGAATCGACTCGATGAGTTTTCTCTTACATGCATCGTATTTGACTCTTATTGTTCATGTTTTACTCACTAGGGGGAGCTTTTTTAAAGAATTAACTTCAACATTTAATTTGAGGAACTCAATACGAGGGATTATTTGCAAAATGCGAGCAATTGAGGGTTTTTCAGGGATATACCACAGCATAAACCTCAAAAATATGACTAATTATAGTATGAAAGCGTCAATGTTCATCTAAACAGCCGGCCAAGAAAGTTATTCTACATGTTCTTCTCCCCAAAAACACTTTATTGCTCATCCCTGGGGAGATCCCGACGAGTTCCCAGGCCAGATTAGATAAACACTCCCTTCTGTGAGTTCAGGATCCACCCTAGGGTGTTACGTTTCGATTCAAAATACAGGACCCAAATGAAAACCACACTCAAAAAAGGAAAAAAAAAATGCAATGCTCTATCTACAAAAGCAGAAAAAACAAATAATAAACCAGAGGCAAAATAACCTTAATCCAAAATCAAGCAAATTTGAATCCAAAAAATTCCAAATTCAACAATCAGGCAATCAGGATTTACGGATTCACACGCTGACGGGAGAGAAATGACGTAGAAGACAGAGAGACACCATAAGAAGGAAGTCAGATGAAAAAACAGCTAGAGCTCAATCTTCAAAATAAAACAGGAAACACATTATTCAACTGACGGTTAGAATCTTACTGCCGAATAAACAGATAAAAGTGACACAGGATCTCCTCCTAGTCGAACCTGCCTGGAAAACATCCAACTGGCTTTGGTTCAAAGTAAAGGAGCAGCTGGGGCTTTTCTCCAAGGTCTTCTGGATGGCTCCTTCTCCAGACCTTGTCTCTGAGGTTTTTCCAGCCACCCCTTGAAGGAAGCTGATTTCAGCGGCTTATATCCTTGACCTCATTCTTTCAGTCAGAACCCAGAGCTAATGAACACGAGGGTTGAAACGTGGATAAAATGGCAAATTAGGAGTTTCTTAAAGAGCCTGTTAAATAGCTTTCCATGTGGATTGAACTTGTGTCTGTTGATACCTGCCACAACCTCCAAATGATTTACATAATGTTGCAAGCTGTTCATCAGGGCGGATGGTAATTATGATTTACCTCTTCATCAGTGTTCACATTCCGACTTTAGAGGAGCTGAAGCAGCGCCAATCAAACTTATATTATGGAGGTAGCATTCCCACCATAATTAATCATTTGCAAGGTGTGGGTAATTTAAAGTTTTCAGTAAAGACACAGTAACGGTGTAATGTTTTTACAGTCCCTTAAAACAACTTAATGTCCTCAAAACCATGAAAGAATTCTTTTTATTGCACATTTTCTTAGTGGCATTGATTGATTTAATATGTTTTCGAAACAGAAAAAACAAAATCAGACTTATGAAATTAGACATTTCATTAATAATGTATGTGTTTCATGTGAAATAGGACTATGTCTGCAAAACTATTTGAGCTTTATTGCACTTTTTTTGGTGGTATAAAGCTACATAATTATGTATAGTAAGTCTTCACATGCTAAAAAATGCCAGAAAAAAAAAATCTTACTTATGGAACAGGATGTGGGCCCTTTGACCTGTGGTGTCCCCCAGGGCTCCATCCTCAGCCCCTTACTCTTTATCTGTAACTCTAGCATATATTGTACATGCTGTCACTGGGTCATATCTAAAACAGATTCAGTCAAGTGGCTCAATCTATAAAGAAATAGAGAATAAGAATGGGCTCAACCAAACACTTGAGCGGGACATTAAAGGGTTCATCTCAAGCTGCGCCGGAGGGACGGATGGGGATTGTGAAACAAGGAAACTGTCGCCGTGGATATCATTTGATGGATTGGATACGCTTCACGTCTCGTTTCCGCTCTGATTCTGCAAACATAGCTTGATATGCATGACAGTATGATGTTGAAAGCGAGTGACTGAAGTGGGGTTGAGAGAGCCGAGCTCGCCCCCTCTCTAACCAGAGGATTTCATCTGGCGCCTTGGTGCGTCACAGGAGGTCTTTGAAGTTGTGTTCGGAGTAATTTGTAATCATTTATCCCCCTAAAGACAGCGAATCAATCAAAAATCTTAATACGAGTGATCAAATCATAAGCCAGGGGTTTTTATAGGAGCAGTGAGATGTTTTTATAATTGTGCTGAGATTGAATTTCAGAGATCAGAAGTGTCTCGTGGTGCAAAAAGTCATGATTACAATCCTGGTTTGACGATTCTTTCCTTCTCCATCCAGCTGTTTCCACTTTAGGTCCCGTTTAATTTATTCCACTTTTGTAGCGTTGCCTCCGAAATCCTTCCGATCGTCGCATTCCTGCAATTACAATCAGACAGGACCCGTCCTCGAATCACAGGACTAAAGACAACCATCTATTACCTCACTTGTCTCTAAGGGCTCCCTATGAACCAAAGCAGGGCAGAGGTGGTAAAAAACACAAGTAAGAAACTGAATCCATTAGTTTGTTGTTTTTATGAATTTCATAACGTCAGAGCGTCTCATTTAAATTTTGATTTAAAATGAACATTTTTAGTGAAAGGCACTTCTTCCTGTACGTCACCTTTCTTTGAAGGGGGCAGAAATAAAAGTTTTAACTACGCTTTAAAAAGGAGCGATCATCATAGGGTGAATTGAACACACTTTCCATGAAGTATAAGAACGGCTTTTTTCTTTAGTTAAGTCAAAAGGAAGAAATTGAATTCAAAGTATTAGCTAAAAAAAAACCTTTGCAGTACTTTTTTTTGATAGCTGCTTTTGGGAAAACAAGACTGAACATCATTTAATATCAATAAAAGGGATTGGGAACTTAATTTTCAGTTTATTTAAGCGTGAATGACCATTCAAGTTGAAAAAAATAAACCTGACATCCTCCTTTACGTTTTGATTTGGTTTATTTCATGTATTTCTGGTCTTTTTCAAATCGGAAATCAAGACATTTTTCCTTTTCGTGATCAAAGAGGGACGAGGGACTATAAAACCCCCAAAAAAGTTTGATTTTCATGTTCTTATATGATTCTCAAAAAAGTATTGACTAGAAAACAGAAACAAAAAGAAGGTTCAGTTTATGAGCGACTACTGCACTGCATGTTTTTGGTCTGTGGGAGGAAGCTGGGGTGAACCCACACAGAAAGACCTCAAGGCCAGAGGTGGAGTGAGGAACCTTATTGCAGTGGACCACCCGTGCTGCCTTCACTGTCTCACTACACATGTATGAGAAGGGAAAGTTCTGCCTGATAGATTTCCTTCAGCATTCCTAACAAGCCTACTACTAGCTCATTTTTCACTAACCTCCTCCAGAACTTTGTCTTATTGTCATTTTGCCAATACATTTAAACGCGAAAGATTTTGAAACCCTCCTCCATCCCCTTAACCGCCTCATCCATGGATGCCTGACCACAATCAAAATATCTCCAACTCCATTATTCATCATGGCGTCTGGGCTCCCTCCCTCCCTTATTTCTTTGGACCACTTGCCATGGCGGTCTGCATTCTGCTTTGGTCTAAGAACCAAAACACATTCTCTCTGTTTACAATTCATTTAACTTTAATTCATCTTTTCACCCCCTTTTAGTCTCTCATGGTTGAACTTCTGCACGGTGGGCAACTTAACCAATTTCTACAGTAATATAGCAATTACATAATTCGATGGTAGTTTCGTTCTCTTCTCACAGTTGGATTTCCACATGAGTGCGAGTCACTGAGTCGTTCATTTATCCTCTGTTCTTTCTCGGAACAAAAGGGAAATCAACGCGGAGGCAATTATGCTTTAGAGTTTTAAAGCTTTGATATAAGGCACAACGTGGTGCAGAGCAAGTAAAATACTCCATTATGTCTTATCCTCCTCAATATCAAGAAAATATAAATGTCAAAAAATAGTGGATCTTTAAAATATTAGTATTAATTGGCCAATGGCAATCCAATTATTTAGTGCAAGTTTTTGCTCTTAAAGCTAATTGGCTCATTTCAATCCAAAGGGTTTGGATTTAATCATGAAACCAAGAAAAAGGTCATTTTAAGTGACATAATATTATATTGGGTCAGAATTCTGTAAGCTTGTGAGGAAAGACTCTTCAGTTCAACTGCAGCGGACGGATTTATCTTGACTAAAGACTGAAGGACAGGAGATGATTGTCCCCGGCAGAAATCAGATTGGTGTTGAAATTGCAGTCAGATGAGCAGTGTTTATCAAAAAAAGGAGAAAAGAATTAAAAATGATAATTTCATGATCCCCATTAGAGAAGGAACTTAAGCAATAGTTTTTATTCATAGTCCCTTTATTCTGCCTGAAGCAGAGAACTATGAAATAAAGTACCTCACTGCAGTTTAATAATGCTAGCGTATTAATGCACAAAACAAAGATTATTCAATAATAGAATATTTTTCTAAGTGACTAGAAAACCTTAATGTCCTTTAAGGGGAATTGCCAAAATGAAAGGAGAGACTGAGTTATAGCTGATGGTCGGAACTACTATCCAATAGAAACTGGGTCCTGGCTGGAGATCAGGTATAGGAAGGTTTCCCAGCAGATCAGTGGTTAGCACTAGCTGGGTTTACATGGACACTTTTATTCAATCAGATTGAAACGTCACGTCAATCTTTTACATGATCAAAGAGCAAAAGCGACCAATCCATGAGGTGTTTGATCAGAAGATGGCCGTCTATCATGTGATCGGAGCAGTTTTTGCTCTTATAGTAAGGCTTTCAATAAAGTGATAGCTTTATTTATAACCTAGGTCTAATCCGACTGGAGGCATGAGGAAGGAGGTGATCGCAAGAAAACCTTATTGGCGCCTCAGAATTCACATTATTACCACCTTACCTAATACTAAGTTAGTTAGCATGCAAGTATTTCCCATTAAACTCACCAGAAATGTTACATTAACATCAGCATCGTCAGAAGTAACGATAAATGCAAAATCTCCTCATCATGTGATTCATCCTGAAAACCCAAATCCACTTCATGGACCGAGACCTTCACCAGTGGTCTCCCTCCATTGGTCAGAGACCTTCACCAACCTTATTCTACTCTGAATAAAGGGGTCCATGTAAACCCACCTACTGTTGTTCGCTTGTGCTTTTCTGAGTATATGGAGTACGATTGTTGTCTGTTGTACCTCAAGGATGTGTTAACGAAACGAAAAGTTTCCTTAAGTTGTTCTTTTTGTGATGGTATGTGACACTTATTAGCTTATTATTCTCTTTCTTCTTCACTGGGCTTATTTCAGCTCCCTGGTCCAGGGCGCGAGTTCAGTCTGCTCAGCAAATTAACGCCACACAATAACACAAACAAGCAATGATTGAAGTGGTAAACAAGGATCTGTCTGTGAGTATATTCTGGCACGCATACCGTATAAACAATATAATTACTTCATGTTTCATTTATATATATATATATATATATATATATATATATATATATATATATATATAAATAAATGTTAACAATGCCAATTATTACACACCAAAACAGACTTATCCCTGTTAACAAAGGCCCTAAAATGGAAAAAGTTCTCCCTTTTATTTACAATATTTTGGTCAAACTTATACAAATACATTTATAGACAAAAAAACACAACTATATTTAATCATAACACATTAACCCCCTGTCCCCACTACACACACACACATTCTCATATTTATTAATTTTTGAGGTCCACATTTAAATCCCCTACCTTTCTGGGACCCATCTTTCTAGACACACACACATGCACACACACACACACACGATTGACCGGACCATTAATCTGATTGCTCTTGCTTAAAATTATTTTTTGAGATAACCCTACTTTCACAAGGCTTTCCATACATGAAAAATACATCTTTCCTGCAATTATGCCTAATCCTGTTGACACACAGCATTAATTTCTTTGCAGTTTAAAAATGAGGGGTTTATTTTTTCTGGACTGTCATCCCCATTACTTTAATCTTTTTATATTAAATGTCTGAATGCTATGCTTAATATTAAGAATCATTTCACACTCTCTGAACTTTAGCTTAAAAGATGTTTTGCATTTAATTGCTGTCACATGAAGCATTCTCTCTTTGGCACAGAGTGGAGCCTCTAAGAAAAATGCAGGCAACAACCCAGACAAAATATCATCAGCGTTGCATCGATAATTATGTATTATGCGGCCAATTAACAAACAATCTATGGAGGGAATGCAATTGTGACAGTAAACTGTATCACATATGCTCCTTAATTTCCCTGTAACCACTTCCTTTAATCTGTCATTTACATTTTTTTAGACACTTTTAGTGAGATCCCAAAAAGGATTAAGCATGATTAACAACATAATCAGCCCTTTTCTGCAAATTACTCATTTCATTTGTTCAGAATGGCTCATCATTCTGGTTGCTGAGAGATTCAAGCCCGCCAACCATATAGTTTGTTTTCTTTGGGATGTAAGGGTTGCTGGAGAGTCTATAGAGAAACATTCAGCCATTCATTCTCTCATTCACAGCAGTGAGGATTTCAATCAATCAATCAAAGACTCAATCCAACAACTTAATTCGCTCAAACAGAAATCACAGTAACAGCAAAAACACCATGTGTATTAATACACAGGGAGATAAAAATGGAAACAATGTTAAATAAGATAAACATGTAAAAAAAAGAAAAAGAAAAGATAAATTTACATGCAAAGGTTATAAAGATTTTTGCATAGCCGTTGGACCTGCAGACAGGTAGAGAGTTCTGGTGCCCTGAAGGCAACGGAGAAAGTCTGAGGCAAGAACATGTTCAGAAGAAGCCAGAATATACATTGCTTTCCGAATGATTTGGTGGTTACAAATGGAATGCAGATCTCTTTGTTTCCCTCCTATAATTTTGGAGAAAATAATCTCCCTTCATGATTCAAATACTCCCATACAAACATACAAGTTAAAGTTGTAAAAAGGAAAGACCAAGTATACAAACAAACAAACTAATGACAGCAAACAAGCTGCTCTCAGGGTAGCGTGAGCGCCCAAATACTTCAGAGTTTTTAGATTTCGTGTCACCTATGCATTCATGTTGCTTGTTTCTTTTGGACAGAACTCAAGGAATGTTGCCTCTTTGTTGTGGGCTGACAGCGATAACAACTTCACCTACGTGCCAAACCGCAACTACACTCCACCTTCACCCTTATAAAGGTGAGATAAGATTAGATAGTATACTTTATTCATACCATGAGTGGAAATTCTAGTGTTACAGACACAAATTTCCCCAGAGAAGTGAAAGACCGAAATTATATACTTCACGGTGGCGTCAATATACAAGAGAGAAATGTACAAGAGAGAGAAACCAGAGTTTCAGGCCTACACTACCGCTAATAGTCTAGAGGAAGTTTAAAATCACCAAGTATTGTCATAAATAAGTATCTTCATGGTGGGGCTCATCAGCTTTATACCTCTGCACATGGACTTGATTCATCATACAAACCACCAATTGCTGTCTTTGTAGAGATGAGATATGGCATATTCCCTAGTGTGAGACGCTCCCTCCTCCCTGTTAAGTGTGTTCTGTATGGTAGTCAGATAGTGTAAAGTCACTGAGTGTTGGGGCTTTCTGCTCTGTGCTAGGGAGATAGCGGCCAGATTCTCCATTAATCAATGCCCAGCGACATGACAACATCAAGGAGATGGAACAAAGGGGATCTTAGGAATACACTCGAGAAAACAAGGTCATTCAGTTGGAATAGTTCGATTGCGATGAGAAAACAGTCTATAGTTGTGGAATATATCATCATTTTTAAACCCTTCACGCTAGTTTGTTCACAGACTAAATGCGCCGTCTCATAATCCAGATTTCTTATAAGCATATGATGAGAGAGTAATTTTAACGAACCTTCCTGAAACACTGTTACTCAGTTTTCTATGACTTTTACAAACGCAAGAATCAACTTTGGGAGTTAGGAAAGGATGATCTAAGCAATTTTTCCACTCTCATATTGCAGAGTATGAGGTCGCTAACAGATGAAAAGGCAAAAATGTTTTCCATATCATCACTCAGGGAAAGAAATCCGTCTTCGGGAGACACGCTACATGCCTCAATCAATTACCCTGCAGAGAATCGGAGATGTTTGCTGAGGTGGCAACCCTGGATCAAAAAGACACAGCTGCATCAGTCATAACTGACGATGAGTAGCACCACAGGGTACATCTCAGTGGCGAGTTTAACCCCGCCAGCATAGAACGGCACGGAAAAAAGGTAAGTAAAGGGTCTGCTCTTGGAAGCTAAATATACCAGTAAGTAGCCGGATTATACCCTATCATTAAAATGTCAGCTGCGAATGTCAAACAGACCTTTTTTTAATTCTCTCTCAGAGGCCTGGCCTTCGTGTCGACTCAACGCTGTCCTGGGAATGAAGGTAAAATCACACAAGGAGATTAGAATCTGATCCATACCAGGCTGATATCCAGCTGATCTAATCTAAGTTGTTTTAAATATGCAAACTGCTTCAGATGAGCCTCACAGCTTTGTGTAGGAGGAAATACCCGACGGTGGGCTGCCTTCTATAATAATACTGAACCTAATTAAAGCAAACAGGAGGTGAAGATTAAGTTTTGTTTTTAAAATACACACAAGCAGTGTTATTGCATTACAGAAAAGGTTAGTGACACTACACTCTAAACCCGGATTTAACTGAACTTCATTAATTATATCCCGAAGAAAGTCGGGAATATTATTCAATCGTCTTCGCCGCTGCGACCTCCACAGACACTTGGTGTTAACGCAATAACTCGAAAACCATTTCATGGATCATTTTCAAATTTGATAACCACATAGACCTTAGTGTGAGGAAGAACTGGATTAATTTTGGGAAAGGTTGCATATTTCCGCCACGAGGGGGAGCTCTATCTCTAAAGATTATAAGATCATAATATCTCAACCATTTGTCCAATTTAGTCCAAATATGGTGCATCGAAATCAAAGTGAGGAGATCTATCTAGGACACAAGGAAAATCTGTCTAGTTATATATTTAACTGTATTAATCTTCATCACTGAGTCACTATGGGATATGATTCTAGAGCGTATTGCTGACTTCATAGAAATAGTTGGATTAAGTCAATATGGACTATTGGACATTATTAGCGAGTCCCATTTAGTTTTATAATAATAATAATAATAATACATTTAATTTATAATGCACTTTACATTTGGATCAAATCTCAAAGTGGGTGGTTGCTCGTACAATGCAGGGGATTGAGGGCTTTCGGGGGGCATATTCTTTCTGTCGACACCAACAGCGTAGAACTGGTTTGGTATACATATTTATGTATATTTGACTCAAAATAGTCATTTCAGTCAGTTCATTCATGTTATGTTGTTAATCTTTTGACATATTTTTTTTTTTCAAAATTATATTAAACAATATAGTTATAGAAATCAAATACAAAAAACATAACAGACCACGTCTGTGTTTCTTACGCTCCCGGTGTTTGTGTCGACATAACATTATCTTCGCTCTGCTTGTCTCCAGACGAGAAAATTAAATTAGTTGAGGTGTCTGCAAACCCAATTACCGGCTGAGGCGAAGTATCGGATTTGTCGCCATATATGTAAAGAGGTTGAGTCATCAGTGTTGATTTAAGGCCCTGATCAGATGTTCTTTGATTAACTTCTCATCAAATATGAGCAGTGGCAGTGGATTTGAGAGTCAGCAGGTCAGACAGCGACTCAGCGCTCTGCATTCCAAAGTCGTCCCTTGTTCCCATCTGTTCAGCTGTTATCTGACTGTAGATAAAAATCATCCGTGTGTTCTTCCTTTCCAATTTGTAGGCGCTGAAGGCCCCGTAAACTGGTTGCAGCAGCCAAAAACATTCTTTACGAGTACGACTCTTCCTCCTCAATCTGAAATACACAAAAAAATGTTCTTTTCCAGAGAGCGTCTTTACATAAAGAGTGGATAAATTACACCGAGAACACGGTCAGCAAATGATTTACTCTGACAGGTTCGAGATGCAATCCATATATTTTTATGAACCAGGACATTTCTTTATTGCTCTAATCGAAACCACTTCAGGTAATGGCAGTTTCCCTACAGCTTTCTGAGAGGAGTAAAAAGAAATGACAATGAAACAAATCAGAAGCCCTGTCAAAATAAAAGCTTTTTAATGTTTACATCAAAATTGAAGGCTCTCACGAAGGCGAGGGGATGTTGTTTATCTCTATTAGTAACCTTTTTTTCCTTCTTCAATTGTCTGTTTATTGAGTTTTTCATTCCATTATAGTATAAACAATCAAAAAAAAACAACATTTATTCAAAATTGAAAATCAGCCTGGCATTGCCCAACCAAACCCAGCCCTACCTTCGTTCCCCCCTCATGCCTCAACTACTACAACAACAACAACAACACCGCATACATTTTAAGGTTCTAATGGAATATAGCATCATTATTCAAATAAACGTGGCGAACAATATGTTTATTTGTTGGTTTATTATGATTTCCATTAGTTTCTGCATAGCAGGAGCTATTCTTCCTGCTTCTACATTATTTACATCATGACAAAAACATATATATAACACATATATTTACACTAATTACATGACAAAACAAAAATGAACAACATCTGAATAGAACAAACTCAACTATTACAAATCAACACCGACTGAATTCATAATGTTCTTAAAGATAAATGTTGTCAGAATGGCCATGGCTTTTTTTTTCCCACCAAATAAATGTAGTTATAAGTAGTACTCTGAGCTATTTTTAAAACTATATAAATTATTTTGATGTATAGTTGTAGATGGTAGTGAATTCCATTCGCATTGCTCTGTATTAACTGATGATGATGATGATGTATGAGGAAGACAAGAAGAAAAAGTAAGCCATGCAGCAACATTGACCGGATGCACTTTATTTTTTTATGTGGGTAATTGATATAGAAAAGTACACATTCAGAATAATTGGGCTTTTAAATATCAGGAGGTATCGTTGGATGTTTCTTATCATCCTTACATTAAAAGAAGGCAAATTAATGGGTTTAATTATGCAAAAAGTAATAAAAAGAATAAAATAATAGATGAAAAGCTAATAGTCATAACGTAGTAAATATTTTGTATTAAATGAAGAAAATATGAGAGGATTTTGGAAACTAAAAATGAAGTGTAACAGCAGGCGTACACGTAAAAACAGGAATCTTCAATTGTTTGTTGTTTTTTATCACTGGGGTTGGAAACAGTTATTACTAACAGCATCACAGGAAGAACGCCGCGGCGATGCTGCTGCCCTTCATGCTGTCTTGCTGTTACACTGTTCCTGTTTTGTTGGTGGAAAAGAAGTGACTTAACACTCCACTGTCTTTGTTCTGACTTTGCAAAACACAAAGACCGCTGCTATGCTTGAACGACTCATGAGAACCCCGGAATTCACGGCTCTTATTTTACACCGTGGCTCCTTGTCAAAGACGAGGACGTGATATTCAAACTGTCTGACTGTTGACTTCTAAACTTTATGCTGTTTGTCTGTTAGTGATAATAATAAGAGCTAATAAAGTAATAATGATAATAATAAAGAGGCCATTCATTCATTAATCATTAATAATCTCTGACAGCCCAGATTGACTCAACCAAACTATTTCTATGCTGCGGGCAGTTTGCTCTAGGAGCCAATGTGACTCAATGATGAAGATGAATATAGTTATTAAGGTTTTCTGAGTTCACTAGCAAGAGAAGAAAAACTGCGTTTCCACATAAGGCTCACCCTAATGTGTTAATATGAACTATTATAGTTCATAGTTCATAAATAATATATATATGTATAAGGTACATTTTCTCATGTAGATTCATATCCTCCTCATATCCTGCTGCCCCTCGTCTGTGGAATGCCCATCCTGACCATCTGAGGACTCCACAGATGACTGACACATTTAAAAAAGGACTTAAAACTTTCCTTTTTAACAGAACCTATAACTTTAATTAACATTGCTGCTTTTTGGTCATGTTTTTATATAGTTATTATTTTATTTTTTATTGATGCTTTTATCTGCTTTTACTTTGTAGCACTTTGAGATTTGATCCAAATGTAAAGTGCATTATAAATTAAATGTATTATTATTATTATTATTATTATTATATCAGTGAATTTGGACAAAATGGTTCGAAAATAACGATCAGAAACTTTCTTTTTTTTTTTTTCAAAAATACCCCATTAGTGAGTCAAATATGAACAATTACAATAAGATGTGAAAATTACTAAAAAAGTCCCCTCTGAGTCAATTCATATGCATTAAATTTGGACTAATTTATACCGACGGTTGAGAAATTATGGTCCGAAAACCAGTGGCCGTAATGTGTGACTGACCATTCTCTAAATCAATCCAGTTCTTCCACGCATTATGGTTTATATGGGTATAACATTTGAAAACGATCCATGAAATGAGGGTAATTCCGTGATTTTTTACTTGTAACTCCATCCCACCGATAAACCTGACACTACCACACAGTGTGTGTGTGTTTGTGTGTGTGTGCGTGTGTGTGTGTGTGATCTGGATCCAAGAAATATTCCAGATCTGCCGGGTGGTTGGAACCACGTCACTCAAAATGAAGAGATGAAAGAGGCTGAGAGAGGAGGGTGAATAAATAATCATCATTTATGGCGGATCTGTACAAACACAGGAAAACACAGAGGTTGACGTAGCACTTTACAGTGTTTCATAGCTTCATTTATTGGATGTCTTTGATCCACTTTTGTTAAACATACATTTCATGAGAGGTCGATAGGAGCAGTGAAGCATGCACCACATTTCCATGGCAGGCATATAATCACAGTTGAGGTGTGGAGAAAAAACTATATACAGCAAATAATAATAGTAGTAATAACATAGTAATAACAACCATAATGATATCAATATAAGATTTTTCCGTTTATAAAATTGCAAACATGTGGATATTGGCGTAGCCACATCATACAGGAAGTCTCGTCTTTAACACACTTTCCAATCAGTCATTTTCTAGATTAGATTTAAGATTTTAAGAGCTCAAGTATCGTTTTAGACGCCGCAACGAACACTGACTTGATATCGAAGATTTGAAGAATATTTCCATCATCAAAATATAGAGTACACACACGATAAATAGCTATTTATAGCTTGCATGTGTGTGGCGTATACACAGATGGCTGCTGACATGGCAAGCACGACAATTTATGCGAGTAAAATGTTTGATGTTTTTCTCTTTTTCTCCATCAAACAGGTCATTTTACAGACATTTCTTGTTTTACATTCAGTGATTTGGAGGAACAGGAACTCCACAAATGAGTCACGTATACCGAAGAGCCACGATGCCTTCGAGTAAGTCCGTTTTTCAGTCTCTCAGCTCCGTCACTGGAAAAAGCAAACAGCTCTTTCGCCCCGTGGTTGAGTTTTCCTTAACAGGATGAGGTATTTGCCAGAAGAGAAAGTTGTTGTTTTTTCCTTTTTTTGATCATTACTCCTTCAGTCTGATCCGACAAGTAATGTTGCAGTTTAGCAGTGCAGGATCTTAATGAACGCCTTTCGGAACTCCACATTAAAGGTGGTGTAAATGATGGGATTTATGGCGCTGTTCACGTAACCCAGCCAAGTGAAAGCGTTGTACATCTCCGCTGGAACCCTGCATCGTGTGCAGTGGGTGTTTAAGATGTGAGTAATGAAAAATGGCAACCAACAGATGATGAATACACCTGAGGAGATAAGAGAAAAAAAGACGGGAATCAGGGAGAAGACGTAACATTAGACACAGTTTTAGAGAGCTCTACGGAGGAGGAAGTATTTCCTGCCGTTGCATCACCGCCTGACTTGTTTTCAAACTCTGTGTTAGGGTTTACCAAACGAAGATAATAAATAACACATGCAGTCAGAGAGGGACCAAAGATGGTTGGGAGGTCTGCCGTCTTTAAACATCACATTCCAGCCTTAGAGAGTGGAAAATCAGCAGAGAGACAAATATTAAGACTTGATTCATTTGAGTGTAATCAGTAGATGGTGTTGGGCATCAGAATATAAACATGTGGGGATGGGAAGGATTTATTTCCCAATGTGAGAAACATCTACTTTTTAACTCTTTAATATCCTCACCAAGAAAAATAAAAAATGAAAAAAATCATTTTTTTGCATATTTCATTTCTTTGGGACATTTATTCATTGAATATTTTAGACACTATTTGACCCTTATTAGACCATGTTGTTACACATTACATCATTCTGTTTGGTAAGTAATAGGACTTCCTCAATAGCCGTGGCTAATGCCACTTCATTGGTGGCCACATTTGACCCCTGATGTCCCCCAAGGCTCAATCCTTGGCCCCTTACTTTTTAATATATATTGTATGTGCTGCCACTGGGTCATATTACAAACAGGTTCAGTCGACTCAAAATGTTCTCAACCAAACAGTCGAGCAGGACATTAAAGGGTTCTTATAGTCTTTGTCCAGCGTCCTCATTAGTATTAAGAGCTTTATAACTGTCCCTGTTTTGTTTTATTTGAAAATAAACGGACTAAATCTAAACTAAAATTCAGGACCCTTCCAATCCTTTAAACTTTGACTTTCAGCTCCTTCCCTCCGGTCCTCGTTTTGTGGTTCCTGATCGGAACAGAACGCTACAGAAACACGCTTGTACATGCTTGTACTAAACATGTAGAAGAGAAAACTTGTACCTCAGAAAACTAGAACAAGGTGACGTACTTTAACCATGAAAGCTATTTTAAGCTTTTGATAGTTTGTGTTCGTGTCTGCGGAAGAATTTCATCATGATCTTTTTTACCGATGATGTTTGTTTGACGTATTTTTAGTTTAGCTGTTAGTTTGTTAGTTTGTAAGTTTGTTAGTTTGTTAGTTTGTTAGTTAGTTTGCCAAAAAATTACCTTTAAGGAACAAATAAAGAACCCTTCAACCTTCTCGGGTATTGAAGTGTAGCTATGTAAAAAACATTTAGTGGCATGTATGGGTTGAAGTTCAAGATTGCAATTTATATTATTAAAAATCAGCTCACCCGTCCCTTTTCAAAGAATGTACGGTGGGCCTCAAGCCTCAAAAAGATGTAATCGAGTATCCTGTCAAGGGATCAGCTTCTATTATAAAGATATGTTTCGAAAAATCGGTAAAACTACAGATGAAAGCTTTTATGTAAGTAATGCAAGATAACCTTACATGAAAGCGTTGATGGGGAACGCCCCCATGATGGTAGCGTTGTCATGGTGACTCTGTTTGTCTCAGATATTGTAATTCAGCACCATAAATACCTTTTTCACTCAACTCATTCCAAGCGCCACAGGTCGGGTTTTCATGCTTTCTTTGATGGTCAGGTTCCAGTAAGAAGTAATTATGATCCTTTGTTTGTAAAAACATAACATAGTGTTTCTGCCATCAACCTGGAAGTTGGACTTCTCCACTCTTCAGCCAGTGTTCGGTTTGTCCGGTCAGATAACTGCACAAACATGGCAACGCAACATGTGGGAGTCCGTGGGTGATAAAAAGGGCTTTTTCCAAAACTAACAATAAAAATAATCAATTTTTTCAGTTTATACACTAAAAATGTAGTTCCAAAAATTGTATTCTGAAAACATATTTCAGACTTCTCCTTTAAACTTAGGATTTATCTGATCTGATGTTTTTTATAAACAGGTTTCATGTGCAGGTGGTTATAATGTAATGGCTGATTGGTATAGATTCATCCGCTTTGCCAGATAAAATGTCTGAGCACCAACTACCCTTGAGAAACCTGTTTGGTTGTCTGACCTCCAGGTAGGATCAGTGGACCGCCTCCATGAAAGGAAAATGATGCAAACACTTTTCAAATGTTAAGAATAAATTGACAAAATAAAGAATAAAAGTAATATTTGAACCAACTTACCGAGAACGATGGCTAACATCTGAGTGGCCTTCTTCTCCTTCTGCTGGGAGATCTTCCTCTTGCTCATGGTCTTCACGGAGGTCTGAGTTTTGCCATTAGGGACGGTCTGCGTCTGCAGAGTTTTGGCCACTACTGGAGTCGGACCCCTCAGAGGTTCCTTGCCAGGATCTCCATTTTTTTCCGCTACCTGGCTCTCCACATGGGGCGTGAAGCTGGGGCTGGTGCTGGCCATTTTGGGCATCAGTAGCTGCTGGCTGGTGGCTGGAGTATCTCCAAGATGACTCTGTGGCTGGTGCTTCTGTTTCTGGCTGCTTTGACTGTTGTTCAACTCATCTAGCTCCAGATCTTCGCCTTCATTGATTCCATCTTTGATGAATATCTGAGGGAGGTTGGGATGAGCGGGAAAAAGTGGATTCAGACGTGTTTTTTTTTAAATTTAGGTTATCAAACAGTGGGCACCGTAACTTCTACCAATCAACCACAACATTAAAACCAGGTAGTGGTGGTAGTGGTTGGCTTGGAAACTGTGTCCTTTATGATTAGTTGAAAAATGGAACAACAATATTGGTTAGGCCAGAACATTAGGACCAGTAACTGATACAGTGCCCTCCAGAATTGTATTTAACTAATTAATTAACTAAATGAGATGTAAAAAATGTCTTTATTGTCGATACCAATACTTTTTCATTCAAATAATGCACAAAATCGAACACACAAAAACAAGCTGTTAGGGAGGTAAGCAAGAAAAAAGCTTTTGCTGTCATCCGCACACAAACTAAAGCTCCAACAGTTTGCCAAACGCCACTGGTACCCCTTACCAGCAAAAATTACCTGGTGCTAATCCAGTGCTGGTTCTATTGGCAGTGCTTAGTTGCTTCAATTCATGCACCTCCTAAGAACCTGTTTGTTATTCCATTGACAAGGAGCCAAGTCACATATATGTCAGTGTGTCACCTTATTACATAATCGGTTCTTGGCTCTACACCAGCGACGAGTTGATGTTTGTCTGGCACCAGTTTTGTGAGCCAGGACCTGGTGCTTAGGCATTTGAAAAGCAAAGAACCAGTGCTTAGTCAGGCTCTGGCTGAACTAGCCCTGGAACCAACTCAGTGGAAAAGGGGTATGGGACTTTCAATGGAGCAAAGTCAGATGAGAGCAAAGAAAACATCAAAGACCGGTCTGGCGTAGCAAGAAAAAAAGCCATAGTGAAAAGCCTCTCATGCCCACTGAGAAGTCTGGTGATGGATCTCGGATACTGTGAGGCTGTTTATCTTCTTTTGTTAAAAGGCATGGTTTCATGGACTCCATCAAATACCAGCAGATACTGGATGAAAACCTCAAAGGCTGTCAGGAAAATTGAAGTGGGCCGTGGTTGGACCTTCCAGCAGGACAAGGATCCGATACTCACCTCAGAATCAACCCAAGAATGGTTCTGACATCAGCAAATAAAGGTTTTGCCATGGCC
Source organism: Lophius piscatorius (assembly GCA_009660295.1). Lineage (NCBI taxonomy): Eukaryota > Metazoa > Chordata > Actinopteri > Lophiiformes > Lophiidae > Lophius > Lophius piscatorius. The sequence goes on from VRLP01002813.1 coordinate 51,281, forward strand.
ATCCCAGTCACCTGACCTAAACAGAACATCTATGGGATCTGCTGCAGAGGAGAGTCCACAAGAGTGGACCTCAGAATCTGGAGGAGGTGGAGAGCTTCCGTGTGGAGGAACGTTCTCAGATCTTCTCCATGTGTTCTCAAACCTCCTCACACACCACAGAAGGAGACCCAGGGCTGCTATTGTGGCGAAAAAATATTAAATGCAGTGGCACAATAATTCTGGAGGGCATTGTATAAACGTTGTCGCTGATGGTTGTGGACTTTCCGTGCGCGGAAGAAAGAAAAAGTGGGTCTCCAGGCTAAAGCTTCTCCGGGAAACGGAAGAAACCTTCGAGGCGACGCCTCGCTGAATCTTTCTCAAGTTATAAATCTTTCATGTGCCAAACAAACATGCTTCAAACAATTATATGGAAGCAGAATAGCAAATACAGAGAAAACTCTCTCACCACTTTCTTCTTGTTGACGGGAAAACTCCCATTAGATTTAACAATCATGGTGCAGAGCCTCACATCCTCTGGATGAGTGCACTTATCCTGAGGAGAAAACAGCGGCGTCAGGTGAGGAGAGGTTACAACGTCAAAGCACAACTTACATTAAACGGGTTCCCGCTGCCTACCAGAACAAATCGGCCGCCGCATCCGGATCCCGGCAGTTCATGAAAGAATCGGACCCGCAGCTTTAACTGCTGCCGCAAGTCTTTTGTTTCCGATTGAGGAATGAATGAATTCAAATGAATTCACCAAGGCCGCGCAGATTCCTCCAGTAATGAATATTAAAAAGTGTAACGTCGTACAAACGGGAGGCCAATAGGATCTTATTTAACATCTACAGTTTTAACCGCTCAATGTTTTTGTGGTAGTGGAATATTCCCGGAACCCTTTTCCGTCTCCTCAATCAGAAAAACGCAAATTTAAAAATGATGTTTTGCATATTTTATATCATTAAGGCATATTTTATCACTTTTAAACGGCTAACCCCAAAAAAACTAATTAAATTTTAATTAAAAATTAATTCACGATGAATTTTCGGATTTCATGGAAAATAGTTTCATTAGACTTTAAAATGATGGCGCTAACAAAAAAACAAAAAACGACCCGAACAAGTAGACAGATGTCAGATCTCAGATCTGCTAACGTTAACATCATTAAGCCTTCATCTGAGCAAGAGGAGGAGGATATGCAGGACATGGAGACGAAAGCCCCTACGACCTCACAGGTCGATTGCACTGCACTTCCTGTTACTCTATGAACGTCATCCTTTTATTCTTTGATCCTCACTTTTTGACATCAAAGGCCAACCGATTAGAAACTCTTATAAACTGTTTGATCTACATGTTTTTGTTCAGCACAATAAACTAACATAAGAGGAAGAGGAATAAGAGAGCCCACCACCATCTTTCTTTCTTTTTGGCTACATATTGAATAGCGTTTTCTCAATAAACATGGTTAATGACTCTCGGGGGCACCTTTGACCTTTGGTGTCCCTCAGGGCTCCATCCTTGGCACCTTACTCTTTAGTATATAAATTCTATCCCTGGGTCAAATTACAAACAGGTTCAGAAACATTTGAGTATCAAAATGTTCTCAGCCAGACAGCGGAGCAGGAAATTAACGGGTTGAGTCAAAATATGGTGGTGCTAAGCTGAAGCATCAATATCTGTCAATCATTAGTGGTGATAGACAAGATGTTTGTGGCAACATCTGCAGAGACCCGACGTCTTGACGGCATTTTGTTCTATTCTGTGGGAGAACGTGACCTCCTTGGCGGAAGTACCAGAATATAGAGTATTGCATCGCCTGTATTTGTAGTAATCTCCCATATCTGTCATCAATGTCTACCCTGACCCGGAATCTATAACACACAGAAACCGTAAAAGAGCCACATTGACTTTTTCTACGTTAGTGAAATCAATACTGTGAAAAGCGAGAAAAAAAAAAAAGGTAATTTGAGAGCCGTCATACGTAAAGTTGCGACGACATCTCACACCGAAACAGAAAATCTAATGTGTTTTCAAAAGAAAATCAATCCCGCTCTTGTCCTGGGTTACGTTAGGTTATGTAATACAATGCCGGCGCGAACGGTCAGGGTTGAGAAAATCGTTGAGTGGATTTTCATACTGAAGTACATTATTCACGTTTCTTCAAGGAAATTGGGGATGTGCCTGGTCTCACAGAGGGACACTTAAGACGGCGGCGGTACTAGGAAGATGTAGGTGGTTAATGCAAACACAGACTTCTCATATTAGAGGTTCTAAAAACCTGAAAGGATTAAAAGACCTTCTTCAATAAAGGTGCAATCCAATCCAACCAATTCATCTTGGACCCTGGCGCTACGTCAGCACGGAAACTCACCTTCATCGAAACGGACACATCCCTGTCGGCGGTCCTACAGATGCCATGCTTTGGTTTCGTGTTCACGCGTTTTCTTCGTTTCCTCAGCACCACGTAAATTTGCACGTAAACTAGCAGAGTGATGATGAAGGGAACGTAGAAGGACACGATGGAGGAGTAGACCACAAAGGCCGGATTGGCGATGACGCAGAGGGAGGCGTCGCGGGTCGCTGTGGAAGTAAGGACATGGTAGAAAAGGTTTCAGGATGGTTGGGTCCATTCCTGTCCAACATGTGAATGTTGGAGAACTTTTTATTTATATCCCTCAAACGTTAAGGATCTTCATCATGGCCGCCATTGCGTCGGCCAGATATCCTTCTTGTAAACCCGATAACTCAAAAACCGTTTCATGAATCATTTTCAAATCGTATAGCCACATAGACTTTTGTGTGAGGAAGATTGAATCGATTTAGGAATAGGTCAATTGCATACTTTTGCCACTAGGGGGAGTTTTATCTCGAAATCTTTTTAGACCATCATTTATCAGCCGTAGGTCTGATTTAGTCCAAATTTACCTCAAATTAACCGCTTCAAGGAGATCTAACTTATCTAGCTTGTGTTTGTTATATTTTATGCATTTTACGATATGATATTTATATAACTGAAAAGTCCCATCCATGGGTTGAACGACAAGTTCACCTCAAATTAAATGTGACTCAATAATAAATCTCAAACAGTCGACTCGATACTGACACAGCCTCACGATTTCTGGGAAGTCAGCAATATGTTCTAGGATCAAATCCCATAATAACGTAATAGTGAAGATAAATACGGTTAATTAGTTTTTCTGTGCGGGGTAATAAAATAAGACAGATTTCCTTTTGTCAATTCATAAGAGCTAAATTTAGACACGATGGGAATTATTGTTGGGAAATCACAGAAGAAGAACTGTTTTCCACAAACAGCTCCCCCTAGTGAGTAAAATATGAACTATTATAGTGAAATAATATATATATACAACATAGATCTTTTCATTAATCTGAGCCAATATGGACATAATTGGATATTTAGTTGGGAGGTAACGGTCATAAAACAGTTTTTTGCAACAAAAAAATAAAAGATAATATGACATATAATATTTCTCTCCTCTCTATCTGCAGCCGTGTGCTGGATCCCACCAGAGGATAGTGACAACAGTCGGAAAAGCTCGCAGACACATTTATAGCGAGACACATTTTCATCTCATTTTTTGGAAAGCCCGGCCAAATTCACATTGATTTTTTATTTTTTCCCCTCCACAGCTCCCTTCACACCCCAGCACACATGCTAATGTGACTATCTTTGGACGGAGTCATCTTGGACCAAGTTCAGGCCCTGAAGACAGCGTCTAATTATGCAATAATTGTTGGAACACGGTCTCGGATTACAAACGAGTCTTTGATGGAGGGGATGTGGCAGGAATGTGCGTATTTCATGTTAACAAGTCATCTTCACACTTTATGTGGCCGAAGCCTCAGGAGATAAAGAGGGATGACTATAAAGGAGACGCCATCATTTAACATATGAGACTAGTCCCATGCTTTCGTCCCTGACAGAAGGGGCACATTTCCCTAAAAACCAATAAAACCCTTCGATTTAACTCGTCATTTTAAGTTTCAAGTTTAAGTTTCAATCTTAATTTCATATACCTGAAAAGCTGTAGATGTTATTGAATAACTCAAAAACTATTCTATGGATCACTGATCAAATTTTATACCCACACAGACCTGACTGCGACGAAAAAGTGGATTGATTATGGGAAAGGTCAGTTTCATAAGACTAGTTAGCATCATTGGTAGGACTTTACATTGCAGCATGTTACTAAGATGCTCATAGTCGGGTTATAAATAGGGTGGTACTTTAATGGGATGGACTTTAATAGGATGGATATATATATATATTAATATAACCATATTACAATTTTTGAATCCAGATATTAAACTGATATAATCATTTTTATTGTTTACACATTAACAAAGTATTACTGTACTATTACCAAATAGCTTTATCTCGTTTCCATCTTTAAATTTGTTTCCTGATTATTATTTAGTTTTAGGCCTCTATTGCCATGTTAGAAAACATTTCAGTGAAATATTACCCAGATATACCCATGTTATTACCACACTATTACATAGTTATTACACATGTCTTACCTCCTTATTATCACACTATTACCCGACTATTACCATCTTATTACCGGGCTGTAACATGAAGTCCTGCTCGCTGTGCAGACACTATTACAAACACCGACACAAAGAAATGTGTTTTACCCAATACAGTCAATTTAACTAACAGTCTCACAGAGACATAATCTGTATTTGAAGTGATCAGCAGATATTGATTCCTTCAAATCCAGTGTCTCTGCCTCCCTGTCTCCTGCAGGTATTACTGCCAGGAAGGATTTGCAGACGCCGCTCACATGAAAGCAGTTGCGGGTCCCACAAATCTAAACCTCCCCAGTGGCGGCAGGATCAACATTACATCCCGGCACTCGGAGGGATAAGTGGAGCCTCAAAAAGACGGGATACGAGGCGCTGAGCAGCAACAAATCTAAAAAGCCCTTATCGGAAACTCCGGGCTAATCCTCCATTCAAGACGCCGATGTTTGAAATAAGCAACGCTGGCTAACAGCAGTTACTCGCCAAATGTATACCGCGCATGCATAAACAAAGAAGATGACACAATGTCCTCTAGCGTGAAGGAAGACGTGAATAATAGAATCCGTCCCCGTCATTTCCATTTCAGTCACACAAAGGCCAACAAGACAGAAAAGCAAACGTGTTCCATATTATTCCTTACCCGTGTTATTCAGGCCAAATAACAGGGGACATGATATGGCGAAAGATAATACCCACACCACGGAGATCATTACTGTGACCCGTCTCCTGGAACTGTAGCGGGTGTTGTACAGCATTGGCATCGCCACCGCCGTGTACCTGCGAGCGGGGTGAAGAAAAAACAAACCAAAACAGCAGCTTGAGATAGAACGTGTGAATGGATGACAGCTTCTGCGAGGAAACAGCAACAGTGAGCAATACATTAAAAAAAAAACACACACGTCAGCCATAACATTATGACCACTCATTGGTGAAGTCAGAATAACATGGATTGTCTTGTTAGAGAAGCACCTGTCAGAACATTCCAAGGATGATGTCATCCAAACCAGGATCTAAGTGACTTTGACTCTGGTAAAATTGTGATGGCTGGACGACTGGGTCAGAACATCTCCAAAAAAAAAGCAGGATTTGTTGGGTGATGCCAGTCTGCAGCAAAAATTGACAAAAAGAAAAAAAGGTCACAGGGAGGACAAACGGTGAACCGGCGATGCGGTCATGGGGGCCCAAGGCTCATTGGTGCATGTTGGGTGTGAAGGCTACTCTGTCAGCTGACCCACAGGCGCCCCTGTAGCAGCTAGCTACTGTTGGCAATAACAACAGAGCTACCAGAATGTGACACAAATAATGCTATTTCTTATCTCATATCTTAATTTCACAGAATAAAACATTAAACTTAACTTCCAGATAGACTGTATCCATCTAAAGTAAGAAGATCACAGATGATGACATCATTTTTGAAAATTAGATAGGGTGGGGTGAGCTGAGATGCGAAGACACTAAAGTTTAACGAAATTTCAACTTTCTTGTTTGTTTCTCTTTTCTTTCATGAAACATTTAACTGAAAGTAGAACAAAGAAACATCGAGCGCCTTTGTGGTTAAAATAAAATGTTGTTGACTTTTCCTTTAGACAAACAATATGGTCTGTTGTCTACTGAAGGGGAAGGAATTGTAAGCATATCGATCTCTTACAGGAAGAAACCTTATCCTCAGACTGTGCTACCTTGATTAACCTTATTAGTGAGCTCTTTTGATCACCAGGAAATGAAAAGATCTTTACGGTAGCGCCTTGATTCCTTTCTAATTTGCTGTAAAAGACTTTAGAGTCGATAAGGATCAAAGTTTGGATTTGACTGTTTGATTGTGCTCCTCTATGGAAACACACTAGAGAAAACAGAATAAGTCGACGTCTGTTAGGGATTACGTAAACACATTGTACAAGAAATATACCCAAAGTGATAATTAAAAATAACGCTGATGCAATTACAAAAAGCATAATTCAAATTATTCATGAAAAAAACAAAAACCTTTTATTCAAGAAAAACATCACATTCTTTACATTAAACAAGATATTTGTCTTTAAAACATCGTTATTAAACAGGAGATTGTGTAATTAAAAGGTAAATGAAGCATTTATATTTTTAGATGATTTAGAAGAGGAGCTCTGGAGTGGTGAACTCAGACTTCCTGTTTTACTGGGGTATAAATATGAGGGGACAGATGCCTCATTATCTGTGATTTTACCCACAATGCCAATGACCAAACTTTCTGGGGGGGTTTTCTCACAGTCTTTGGAACATTTAATTGTCAAAATTGATCAATTTAACAGTTATTCAAAAAGCTGTATTTTTCATTAAAAGTGCGTAACGTTGAAAAATGGCAACGAGCTAAAAAATAATTCACTGAGAGTCTCATGGAAGGAAAACGTCTCGTGTTTCTGTTCACTGGCAGCATAATTGGACGCTTGTTAAATCACATTTGGAACGTGTTCATTCATATCACCTCCTACAACTTTTCTACTTTTAGACAGGAAGTGGGATTTGGTTGGCCATTATTTCGGGTTTTACAGTATTCATTATTTTTTAACAATACAGTCAACAATTCTTCAGTTTTCTGACATGTGCTGAGAGAATTCCAAAAAAGTAAGTAGTCGACGCTGGTAAGTTTGTACGCCCGCAGCGCAAGCGCACTATTTAACAAAAGCAGAAGCATAATTTGATCACCTCCTAATTTGCTCCACATGGATGCAGAAATTAGTAGAGGAACAAAAATGTTTTAAATACTTTCTGGTTTAATTAGAATGACGCCTGCAGCTGCAAAATGTATAAAAGGAAATTTTTATGTGAGCTTCTGTAAGTCTGGATCATCCAGGACGGAAATGAAATGTACTCAAGCTGCGGAAATTGATATTGGCGCCCTCGTTCTTTCTGTGGTTTATGTTAAGAAGCTTTTATTGGCTTAATTATGTAATGATGGTAATGAGTTTTTAATACTTAAAATTGTAAGATCATGAAATGGACACGCATTGCCGGTTTGTTGTGCAATAAACCCAAAACATAGAGTCAGGAAATGGGTGAATATTGGATTTTTCTTGTCTTTAAAGGGGGTAGCTGGTAAAAATGTTGCCAAGTGGCATCAATTCACAATTGTGGAAAGTATCATGAAATCCATTTATTTGTCCATTTCAAAACATCATTTTATTAAAATCAGAATGAAACAAATATAAATTATAGCATAACTATATAATTTAATAATGACAATTGTAATAACATTGTAATAACATTGTAATAACACAGTGTAATGACGCAAAAGGGAGTTTTCAGTAATGAAAAACAATTTAACTCACATTTTATTTCAAATTCTATTATAATAAGAACTTAATATGATTTATTAATTTTAAATGGTAATAACATTGTAATAACACAGTGCTTGAATATGTAATAACGCAAAAGGGAGTTTTCAGTAATAAAAAACATTTTAACTCACATTTTATTTCAAAGTCTATGGTAATAAGAACTTAATATAATTTAGTAATTTTAAATTGTAATAACATTGTAATAACACAGTGCATATTTATGTAATAAGGCAAAAGTGCAGAGTTTTCCTGAATAACAACAATACATTTCCCATTTTATTTCAAACTCAATAATAATAACTCTATACTTTAATCATTTTATTTGTATAACATTGTATTAACACAATTTATATACATGTAATAATACATACCTACCCTAATAATATACCCTATTTTGTCCAAAACTAAACACTAAAATATAGATTATTCATTACTGCATTTTAGCAAAATGGAGATAAAGTATTTTAAGAAGGCTGACAACGAAAAACCAGGCAGTAAGATAAATAATATATAACATTTCCTGCATTTATCACTCATTTGCAGTACAAACAAACCCACCATCTCAGTATTCCCTCCAAAAAATGTTATCTCCACATATGACGGACATTTGCATTCTAATTCAATCGCTTCAAACGGAGTGGAAATTGTATCTGTGCGTTCCCACAGATGATATTCATGGATTTAAGATGAAAGTGCAGCCAAGCGGAAAAATCATGTGAAACGAAACTTGTTAGGATTCCAAATGTTACACGGCCGCGTTTGGCGTGTCATTTAGAATAAACGCAAACACATTCTGGTCATCAAAACGACACCATCACTTCCTACGTTCCTTAATCGAAAGCTTGATGGAGTATAAAGAAAGAGGCTCTGCATTTATAATCTTCCTCAATTAAAAACGATGTCATCAATCCCAGTCTGTGTTTATTCTGGGGACCAATGAATGCAGAGAAGGAGGTTTTCAGCTTCAAAAAGTTAGCCTATAAACTAATAAATGCTATAATATCAATATTAATAGAACCTCCACGGCACCACGCAGCAGAAAAACTCAGTTAGAAACGCTTGATGTATTACTTTAAAGGTGCAGTGTGTAAAATTCAGCGGGGAGTCTTTGAATAAATGGAATATAATGGCGTTAAATCAAAAGTTCAAACAGAGGGATTATCTTCCTGCACACTCGGGCCACACATTTCACACCTTACAAAACCTGGATCGCGGCCGAGGGCTTCATTGGATCTCAGTCAGGTGGCACTCATCGGTCCAATCACAGTGTCTCGCCTTCATGCTCCGCCCATCACCATCAGCTGCTGTCCATAAGTATGACTCTCTCGCCATCCATGTGGGACTTCATCCTGCCGGAGCGTGCGCCCCTTCACCTCGCCATCTCCACCCAGTCCTCGCAGATCTATCAGCTTCATCATTCATCATCCCCAGCAGAGTCATCGGCCACCACCACCAGTATCCGGACTCCAATGGGGGAATTTACAGGCTGCCGTTCGAGGCAGAGACCCTTTGACCCCAGTTTTCTGTGATTGAAATATTCCTAACTGCGTTGTGGTTTGGTTTTTGCTTTTGTTTATTTTGGGGGTTTGTTTGTTGTTGGTTTTCTGGTGGTGGGGGGGGGGATGAAAACGTCTACCTACGAGACCTTTTCATTCATAGCTAAAGGCGGCATGAGACACTGAAAGAAAACTTCAGCTCAAAAAAGAAATCAACGAGGCAGAAAAATGAAAAACACGTTGTCGCTGGAAAACTGTTTTGTTCTTGGACAAATGGAGGATTATTATTTATACTATCGTTCAGCACAAGATGGAAACAACAGAGTGAATCTTCGGCAGAGGTTTTGCTGCGTCTTTGTCCACACCGGCATGTCGGCGCCTGCATGCTTTGTTTTTGCTGCTTTGTTGTTTTGAAAGGGCTCTGACGATTGAAATCCACGGAAAGACTCTTTTAAGTTGTCAGCAGACTTTAGTTGGACAGAATCACGTCTCACTTTTTCATAGTAGATAATTAGAAGGTACGCTCAACTTCAACTCCACAAATTCCTGCGACCAAAGTCCACCTCTTTCCTTTCCGCTGTTGTCCGTGTAAAAAGGATCACTGACTTTCGAACCTTTATGTAAATCCAGACGTAAATTTCATTTTTATTATCCGGAGAATGGTTTATATATTTTCAAAGCATCCGGTTAAATTTATTTTGAAATCTGACCGGATGCTTTATGTTTACAGAATACATGTTTGAGTATCATTTTTAGAGATATCTATCTAAAGGAACCACATGATATGATACCTAATATCTGACTTTTTTGGCCCTTGAAGGCCACCGTAGATTCTTGAGTAGGGAGGGGTGAGCTAATATGTAAAAAAAATTTTTAAAAAAAGTCGCAATCTGGAATATCACCACTAACTTTAATCATTTTTCAAAAAAAAAAAAAAAATATATATATATATATATTTTTTTTTCTATTCTAGTAATTCTTATTGTACCCAATAGGGAGGGCTATTTTTATTTACAAAAAAAAGACAGTTTTTAGGACATTACTTCTTCCCTGTTGGTCCAATTTAGTCCAAATTTAGTGCAAATAAATCTTTCAAGGAGCTCTATCTTACATACATATATATATATGTATACATATATATGTATATATGTATATATATATATGTATATATGTATATATATGTTTATATCATTTTTTTTCATTCTGCTAGTTCCTATTTTTACCAAAATATTTTTACTTTAAACATTTAACTTTTTCTTAACCATTGGTCCGATTTGGACCAAGTTCAGAATGAAGTTCTTGTATCATTTTTTACTCCAGTAGTTCATACTTTACTCACTAGGGGGATTTTTTTTCAGACGTAACTTAACTAAATTTACATTTCGATTAGTCATATGGACAAATATCTTATTTTTGACTCTGTGACATCAGATGGTCAGAAATCAGGTATTCGACTCGGGATGAAATTCTGCTGCAGGGTCCGGATTCTCGGATAGTTGGGCTTTGAAGGATGATACATTTGAAAGGCAGCCGCTCCCTTCTGTTATTCAGAAGGTAAAGATTTCCACTCCAAATCAATACAGGAAGCATGACGGGAAAGGACTAACAATCCGTGAACTCACCGATCGATGCTGATGGCGCAGAGATTGAGGATGCTGGCTGTGCACATCATCACATCCAGAGTGACGAAGATGTCACAGTGGATTTTGCTAAAGCGCCACTCTCCCACCACCTGGAAGAGGAAAAACATCAACAAATCACTCAAGTGGCGTGTCTCTTTCTTTTTCTTTTTTTTGGTATTCTTTCCACATGGGGGAGTGAAAAAAGAGAGGAACATTTTGAGGAATGAACGTAGGCAGAAACAAACGAGGAAACAGATAAACCGGAATTAAATCTGCATATTTAATGTCGAAAACTCGACCCAGCTGCTCGCTCCGATCCTGACATGATGGAAATGGATTGGTTGTTTGATTCGAGAGTCGATTGACGTCGCAGCTCCTTTGTGGACTCGTCGCTGACAACATTGGGAAGTAAACGTTATAGATGAGTGGAAAACTTGGGAGGACCTAATCATCGTCTTCGCGAAGAGTTCCTGTCTGCAGCCGTCAATCAAAGACATGACAGAATCCTATTTGTGTTCGCGGCTCTGCTCCGAGACCTCGTCTGGCGCCGCCGTGCTCATAAATGATGCTCTGACAGGTCCGATGGCGCCGAACCCGCTCGCCGACACTGCATTCCAGACTATGAGGTGAGAAGATCTTCATCAGGATCCACTCCGGCGTGTCGTTAATATTCAACTCCAGCTCCTGTCTTTATAGAATCAAGCGGCTGTTTTAAAGAGTTCCCGGCGCCGCCGCCTGTGACGTGTGAATGTTGACTGACCTGGCAGCGTCGTGAGTCACGTCGCAGTTTCATCATTTCTCGCATTTTTCCCCCCCAAACTTTTTCTCCTGACATTTATCTCCTCAGAATCTTTCAGTATCTACCGCTTTAAAAGAGAAATCGCCACCGCCGCGGATCCTTCGTTTTTACCCCATAACACGAAAATTACTTCATGGATCATTTTCAAACTTTATTCTCACTTAGAACTTAGTGTGAGGAAGAACTGGATCGATTTTGGAAAATGTGGCTTGTGTATTTACGACAATAGGGGGAGTTCCGTCTCCAAATATATTCTGGCCATAATTTCTCAACGGTTGTTTGGATTAAGAGTGGTGATGTATCTGGTATTTATTTACATTTATTTATATGTTATACTATAATAATTCTTGTATTTATCGTCTTATACCATAAAAATTCATATTTTATTCACTAGGAGGCGCTTTAAAAAAAATAAAAAACACTTTATTTCTCACATAATGTCCTAATTTTAAGTTCTATTCAGTCCAAATTTGGGGAATATGAATCGACTAAGTTTATCTCTTGTTTTTAACGTGTTATACTGTAATAGTTCATATTTTACTCACTAGGGGGCGCTGTTTTTAGTGGAAAATGCTCTTTTCTGATGTAACTTCCTAACAATTGGTCCGATTTAGTCCAGATTTGTTGCATATGAATCGACTCGAGGAAACGTATCTTGTTTATATCTTGTCATACTATAATATTTCATATTTTACTCACTGGGGGCCGCTATTTCTATGAAAAACATTGTTTTTCTAACATAACGTCTTAACCTTAATCCAAAGTCCAAATTTGGGGAATCAACTTTGAGGATATCTGCCTTGTATGTTTTCGTGTTTTACTCTAATACTTCATATTTTACTCGCTTAGGCTAGTTTTTTTTTTTTTTTTTACGAAAGACACAGTTTCTCCGACGTAAGTTAACTTTTAGCTGAATTACTTGCACAAACCTTCCTCTTTTTTATATGAAAATCACCTCCCCAGCTCCATCAGGGCAAATTATTCTTTCCTTTTCATGAATGCTGCAGCCCAGAATAAATTCAAAAGTTTCACCACAACAGGAACACGTCACCCGCTTTATGGCTGCAACATTATTCTGCATGTTAGTGTGGAGAAACACATTAAGTGGATATTTAACTTTTTTTCCCCCTCAGCACTAATGTCTAGTTATGTTTTTCTTCATATTCCATCTGCCATGTCACATGTTTTACGCCTCCGCAGCCATTTGGACAGCTCCACGTATATTTATTCACTTTGTGCATCGATGCATGTTTCAGAAATTCACATTTCATTTAACTCAATGTATGGCGATGTGACATAAAAAAATAAATAAAATGAATTGCGGTGATTCAGGCAGGAGATCCAACATTTCGGTTTGAAACTCTTCGCTATGCTGCTAAACTCATTTGTCTTTATGTTAGACGTGATATAATAGCAACTACTTAATAAAAATAATAATAGTAATAATGAAACCACTCATTCTACTCCGCAGTTCCATTCTACCTAGTTTTTCTATAACGCGCAAAGCTCGATTTATATAATACTTTATTTGAATGTCACAGCCAAAGACTGTAGTTTGTGCCACCTGGTGGATATAGTTGGTATTGCATAGTCAAAAAAATCCCTCTTTGGGGTCAAAATCCCATTTATGGCCCCTTTTGGGTCCGTTGTCTATCCAACTGGTCCAAATGGAGAGTCCTCCTGGTCCAGTCCCACAGAAACTGTGTAGAATAACATGTTATTAAACATCTCTGAGCAAAAGCATTTATTGTTATTTTCATGGATGCTAACCCTTAACCAAAAAAACTTTTTTTTTTAAATCCGTCAAAGATAGAAATATTGGTCTTTCGTTATGAGAAATATTCATTCCTCAATGAAAATTTGGAATTGATTTGGATTCTCCTCATGGTACCGGTCACACCCTGCAGGAAACAAGAACTGGCGATAATTAATGTTTTTTCGAAATTCAATAAAAAAAGGCTTTCTGGAATGCCTCGTCCCCAGTCTGGATTTAGATCTCACTCTAGTCCGGGTCAACATTCTCTGGGACACTGAATAGAAAAGAAATAAACTTTCTCCGCACATAGATCAAGGAACGTTTGCTGAAAGCACCTGCGGGATTGCAGGTGTAATAAAAAGACGAGGAGGACGAGAAACGGCACGGCCATGTTTTTATTGTGAGGTGGTGAAGATGAACATAATTAGATTGGCTCTCGGAGGGAGGAAAGCAGGTTCTGCAGAATGTGTGATGAACGCATTAAACCCAGCCAGCCGAAGCTTCTGTAAACTGTCGAGGCGCTTTAACCGCCACCTCCACGCTCGTCGCAACATCAACGGCGATATATGGAGACAATCAGAAAGTGTCTGTCTGAGCGTGTTTAGCTCAGGAGATAATCTCCGGGCAGAATTATTCACATTCCTGCTTCTGGCGACTCGTTTCCTTTCTGCTAGGATTTATAGTCCAGCTGCAGATGTTTCCCTTTATTCCTCTTCACAGTAGACTTACGGCTGATTGTGTTTCCTGTCCTCCGTCCTTTCGGGTTCTACTCAGGCTCTTCTGCATCATCGTGAGGTTCACCTGGGCTGAAGAGGTCCGGTTCCAGCATCAGAGGCTTCTGGAGGTTGGGGTACCTCTCACTGTTGTAAAGTTAATCTTCATTCAGCTGCTCCCTTTAGGGGTCTCCACATCGGACCAACTGTCTACATCTAGCCCTGTCCTACTTCACGCCAACCAACTGCATGACCTCTTTCACCAAATCCTGAAACCTCCTCTTTGGTCGTCCCCTTTTTTCTCCTGACTGGCATCTTCAGCATCCTTCCACCAGTAGATCCACTATCCCTCCTTCTCTTCACGGGTCAGAACCATCTCAATCTGTCCTCTCTGACTTTGTCTCCAGGACATCTAACCTGGACTGTCCCTCTGATGTCCTCCTTTGTGATCCTGTCCTTCCTCCTCACTCCCAGAGAACATCTGAACATCTTCAGCTCTGCCTCCTGTCTTCTGGTCAGAACCGCCGTCTCTAAACCATCCAGCAGAGCTGATCTCACCTCCATCTTGGAAACCTTTCCCTTCACTCCTGCTGCTCCTCTCCTGTCACAGATAACTCCTGACACTCTTCACCACCTCTACTCCTTCACCCACACCGTTCCTCCTGCCTCCCTTTCACTCACACACACATATATTATTCCTTCTTCTTGTTGATTTAATGGACCTTAGTATCGTTTCTTAATGTGTTTTTGGAAAATAAACCCCATGGACGTCTTTCTTTGGTTGGTTTGGGTCGGTGTTGGAGCTGCGTTTGCACCATTTTAAGTTTGGGGAGTAACAAAAGCGAAATGCTAGACTCAGAAACCCGCCTCCGCCTTCAAACACATTAAAGGAGGAACGTTTTTGGATGCGACACACAGACGGTTGCTTCATCAGTGTGTGCGGATTCAGGATTTATGAAACAGACAAAACAGGAAACAGTTTCTTTACATCCCTGAAATGTCACTGATGCATCAGATCTGTTTTTGTCAATAACTCAAAGGCTATTTCAAGGATTCTTTTAAAACTGTATTCCCCTGTAAAGGGAGGAAGAGGAAGAAGTGGATTGATTTTTTGAAAAGGTCAGTTGTATATTCTGACAGTAACAGGAGCTTTTTTTCAAAAGGTCATATATGCTCAACCGTTGGTCTGATTAAGTCCAAATCTGCTGCATGTGATCCGACGTGAGGAGATTTATCATTTTACATTCTCCCCCCTCTCTCTCTCTGTCTCCCTCTCTCTCTCTCTCTCTCTCTCTCTCTCAAACCCACCTGTCAAGGCAGAAGGCCGCCCACCCACAACCAGAGTCTGAGTTTCCCGCCTGCTAAAAAGCAGCTTCTCCTCTCGTGTGTCAGCGAGTGATTCCTCACGGAGGAAGAGCGGGACTAAAATAAGACTCTTAATGGCGTCTGTCTGTGACGGCGAGTGAAACTTCGCAAATCTCTTCTGGAAATTATGGACATTTTCTGGGCTTTATTTTAAAGCCACATTATAATATAAGATCGTAGAAAGAATGCGAACATTAAAAAAAAAGTAATTACAACAATGAAATTATGACGTGCCTCATTTTTCTTCATTAGTTTTTGTAATCATAATCATGATTATGCTTTCATTAGTATGGAGGTACTGACAGCTCCGTGAGATCCTTGTCTATTTCTCATTTGCACACGGTTCAGATAACGACTCTTTAGAAAAAATAATTGCCTCACAAACATTTAGGTCACGGTTTTCAGGGATTTTCCTGAAACCTTCACTCCTCACATTAGATACGTCTTTATTTACATTTTATTGCTTTTCTTCATCATATACAAATATATACATCCATATATATATATATACACAAAGTCTCTGCAAGGGAAAAGGTGGTATGCGGTTTAATATCCCACCCACACCACCATATTTACATTGCTGAAAACTGTATGCATACTTTTAACCAAATTTTAGTGTGATGTCATTGATGATGTCATCAACATGGCCGCTGGAAATCCGATTTTAATGATCGATGATTCACATTAGCACATAGCAGTTTGTTGCATATTTTCAACTCTAGTTTTGTTTCTTTATGGTTTTAAAACTATAAATTGTGCAGGAGTGCAGTGGAAGTAAGGCTTTGGGGATTGTGTATGCATTCTGAACTCTTGAAATAAATGAACCCTCCGACCTCCTCGCGGCGCGTTTCTTAAACCAATTCTATGACATTTCAGAGTGAAAATAAAACTGTAAGCCTCGTTCAGTCAGTGGCTGGCTCTCTGCTGTCGCTAGCTTTAGCCGCTCTGCCAGTGTTAGCTTCTCGAAACTCTCGCCATGTTCCTGCTGTATAAGATGTTTGTTTGCGCCGGTCTTTTTGGTCACAATAACCCCGCCCCTGACGTAATCGGTTCTTGGCTCTAGACCAGCAAAGAGTTGGTGCTTGTCTGGCACCAGCTTTGAGAGCCAGGAGCTGGTGCTTAGGCTGTCGAATAGACGAAAAGAACTGTTGCTAAGTCAGGCTCTGGCTCCGAACTAGCCCTGGAACCAGCTCGGTGGAAAAGGGGCGTTTTTTATTGTCCCCGCTGAAAGCACTGGTCTCACTGGAGAGATTAAAGGTGGGAATCAGGTTCTAGTTCATGTGCGACATGTGAATACAGACGTCCATTCCCTACTGAACGTCATGCAAAGACTCACATCAGTCACACGGATTCCAAGAAATAAATATATGCACAAGTGATTCATGATGTACTGCCGCGTTCTGGAACTGTGACCCCGGGCTTGAACAAGAGGGCAGCGAGAACACAATCCTCCGCAAAGATAATTTATGAATCCTGCTATGGTGTTGCCATGACCCGAGCTGTCCCGGTTCTGATTGGCCGGACATGAAAATGATGTTTCTCCTGCTGCTCCTCACTGATAGAACCGTTTATGGCGTCTTCAGAGTAGAATTTGAAGGTAAATAGAATAGAATAAAAGGAACTTTATTATTCCCCTCGAGGGAAATGTTGGGGTTAGAGCGGCTCCGACGTTGTAAAGTGATAACAGGAACAGAACAAGACATTTAAACCCGTGTAAATGTAAACATACATTAATACACGTTACATTAAATAGAGATAAATAAGGTATAAATGTGACAAAAGGGTCCAAACTCTAAATTAAAGTTCCATTAATTAAGGATTATTCAGTATTTATTATTATTTTACTTTATTTCTTTTTAAGTTATCAGTTCTTCCGTTAAATAAATCTACCCTCTCCAACCGGAGTAGTTATTTCAGACCGTCATTTCACTTCTATCTGAGTGTTTGTGTGAATTGTCGCCGCGTTTATCGGCGCCGTGCTTTCCACTCCGCTGCTCAATCTGTTAACGGCAACAAAAGTGGAAAAGTAATTTAACACAGTCGTCAGCAGACAAGAATTCGGACGCCTGTAAGATTAGTGTTGGAGAAGTAACACGTTTCCGTTCGCCCGCCGTGCCGCGGCTACAAATTAAACATGCGCGGCGGAAGGTAGCGCCGATGACATCCCGCGGATTAATCCGCCGTCATCTGATCGGAGTGATAATCGTAACGACTCACTAAGTCACGCAGGAGGATTAGAGCCGCCTTAGATGGCCTTTTTCTCTACATGGAGAAGTGTGACCTCGATCCCGACGGTCAGACAGAACCCCCAGGGACAAGACGAAGACGAAGACGAAGAAGAAGAAGAAGAAGAAGAAGAAGAAGAAGAAGAAGAAGAAGAAGAAGAAGAAGAAGTGAGCAGCAGAACATCGAGGTTTCTTCGTGTTAATGTGATGGACTGGAGGATTTTATTCTGAAAGGCTGTGAAGCGATGTGTTCAGGGAATTAGGAGAAATTATTCATAAACATCTAACCTCTGACCGAACAGAGGAGTCTGACATTTTAATGTCGGGCAGAGAGTGTTGTTCCATTACGGGCCTTTAACCACCGCAGGTCGGATATTTGCGATGCTGATGTGAACATTTCAGCGTTAAGTCACCCTTGTCCTTCCTTTCGCCCTTTGACCTCTAACTGCCGTCCTGCTCGGCTCCAACCCTTTTCACCGGCGTTTCACCGGCACCGGATTTCAATGGACGTCCGCGGCGTTCTGAGATTCACCGCGGTTCGGATTGAAATCCCGCCTCTGGCAGAAAAAAAGGAGCTCCTGCAAACGGACTAACTCGCAGAATCAAATGTATTTGGACTTTTTGGGATTGGAACCTCCACCAGGAAAATCATTTGTGACAATGACTGTGTTTACATGCAGATCAGGATCCCAGTCGTGAGGCTGATTCTGGTTTTGATTGTATTGTTGTGTTTTTTGGCCCTGTAGTCCTTTTTCATCAGTGTTTTTTCCCTCATGGGCAAATTATGATGTTTTCATTTCATCACAACTGCCAGAAACTGTTTATCTAATTCTTTTTTTTTTTTACTGAAGGATAAAACTCCAGAAGTAGAAGAAAGAAAAGGCTTTTGTGTTCCAGATATCTCCAGCTGGAATATTCAAGTTTCTCAAAATCCATGTTCGGTTGTTTTTAAGGAGTGGAAATAAGAGTCCAAACTTTTTTGGGGGGGGTTTTCTTTCGGCAAAAAAAGAATGAGCAATTCCAGTAAAATACAATAGAAGCGAGTTAAATGTTATTGAGGCAGTTCATATGTGGTAAATCTGGACTAAATAAGCCCAACGGCTCCCCCTAGTGAGTAAAATACAATCTATTAGAGTAAAATATAAAAAATGGATCTCCTCAAGTCGATTGGCAGGAACCAAATCTGGACTAAATCGGAGCAACGGGTAGGAGGTTATTGCCGGAAACTCTTTGGAGATAAAGTTCCGTTTAGTGGCGGAAACATACAACCGATCTTTCCCAAAATCAATCCAGTACTTCCTCCTAAGATCTATTGGGTCATAAAATTTGAAAATGATCTATAGGGAAGGATAAGCGGCGGCGGTCCAGTTCTTCCTCACACTAAGGTCTATAAGGTTTAAATATTTGAAAATGATCCATTATATAACATTTGTTTGAGTTTTTGCAGTGGCAGCACCGATGATTCCATAATATTCCCTGACGTTTGGGGGAGATATAATAAGGAAAAAACAACCAATCAAGCGTGGCATTAAAACCTCCCGTGTGATATCGTGTAGGTCTGAGAGGTCACCCCGTGTTCTGACACCCCTTCTATCACTTTAAGGGTGATTCTTCGTCGTACGTTCGGTGATTGATCTCAGTATCGACACATTTGTCTGCATCTACAGATCAATTTTATTCAGTAGCACTGTAGCTCTTCTGTGGGATTGGATAACGCAGGCTAGCCCCCGCTAACCAAACGCATCAATCAGCCTCGGTCGTCCATGATCCTGTCAGCGGTCCACCAGTTGTCCTTCCTCTGACCTGATGTATCCCACCCACCCACTGACGGGGGGCTTTGGAGAGGTTTAATAAATGTTATTCTCAATTCACCTGTCGGAGTTTTAATTTTATGGCTGATCTATGCATCCAATGTGCTGAGCTGTTGGCGCGTTAGAGGTCTGGCGGCCGTACGTTCTCGCCACAGGAGCGAGATCCTGACCCCCAGGGTGCAACGTGATAACGCATATCTCACCTTGCAGGTATCTGTTCGACAGGAAGCTAAAAACATTGCAGTTCCTCCAAATATGATCCGATTCTTCATGCTTTTGGTCTTAAACTGGTAATAGTTGACAAAATAGCTCAACGGCGGCGAAAGAGTATCAACACAATCTTACGAGTAACAAAATCGGTGTCGCACAAATCAGCAGTTTGTTGATTTGTGTCTATTTGAACCAAAATTATATTGGATTCAATTTCTCTGAGGAATTTATATGAACAAAAGTGTAAAACAAAGTTATATTCTAGTAAAACCTTTATCAACAATATTTCATTTTATGAGCGCATCAGGCTGTAATATCATAAAACATACAATAAATCTATATGCAGATGATGTCATGGTATATTAGACTTACTTTAAAAAATATCGAATTATGAGTTAAATAAATTTAGCGAGATATGATTCTAAATGACTGCTTAACTCAAATTTGACATAAAACACGATTTTCTCTTAATAACTGACAAATTATTCCACGTGACCTAATATTACCACTCTTAATGGAATATCAACTGGCAGCGTTTTCCTCCTTTTTTTTTTGTAATAAAGAAAAGACCCGTCCAAAGTGCCAGGCTAAATTCTTTTTACCTGCTAAGGACCTTTGTAATAAAATGAATATGCATCTCCTGGCAGTACTTTAACCTCTTTGGACGCAGTTCATCATTTTCTCATTACTGGACTTGACTTTAGAACCCATCGTTGTAAATGAAAGTGTTGGATGGCGGTCATTAGCGGCCACAAGAGAAAAAGCACGTTATTCTGTTTATCTGTAAGGCCAGAAACAGAACCGAGACCAGACCACACCGGGTCCCTAGACTATTTTAATGATCACCCAGTCAATACTGAGACCGGGGAACCGGATTTCAAATACTCTGAGCTTCACAAAGGGAATAATTAGCCGAGACCTTTACAATAGACAAGCTGCTCCCTTTAAATCAATCTGCTGTAAATCTCTAGTAGAATTAGGAGGGCAGGAACTTGTGTTTCTCATATATTTTTCTACTAGTTTGTATTTTAAAACACTGTTTTTCGTACGTAACTTGACATTTAATTATATCCATCGGCCGCCGGCCCTTTGTGTTGACGTAATACCTCAAATACTACTTCATGGACCATTTTCAACTTTTATACCAACATAGACCAAAGTTGGTGGATATGAATCAACTGGAGGAGATCGGTCTTGTAAATATCATATTTTATTCTAGTTGTTCATATTTTACTCATTAAATAAAATCTTCGTTTTTCTTCTCTTTTTTTTTTTTCCACGAAAAAACACTGTTTTCTGGACATAACTCAAAAAATATTTCATGGATCATTTTCAAATTTTATACCGACATAGACTTAATGACAAGGAAGAACTGGATTAGTTTGGGAACATTTTGGTTGTATATTTCTGACACTAGGGGGAGCTTTATCTCCAAAAGTTTTCAGGCCATAATTTCTCATCCATCGATCTGATTTAGACCAAAGTTGGTGGACATGAATCAACTTGAGGAGATCTATCTTGTATACATCATGTTTTGCTTTAATACTTCATATTTTACTCACTCTGGTGGGATTTCTACGAAAAAACACATAACTTCCCACCTTTTAGGTTGAATTTTTTCCAGTTTTGGTTCACGTGAATCAACTCGAGAAAATATATATTGACTATATCATTCATTGACTCTAATAGTTCATATTTAACCGATTTCCTGAAGCTTTTTTATGAAACATTCAATGGACATAACTTCGATCGGTAATATTACGGAATTGTCATGCTGCCCTAGATCTTTCGTGTGACGGCGGTAACTCAACAATTAATTCAGGTGTCATTTTCAGATTTTATACCCTAATAGATCCTAGTGCGAGGAAGAAGTGGATTGATTTTGGGAATGGTTGGTTGTATATTTCAGCCACAATGGGGGACTTTATCTCCAAAAGTTTTCTGGCCACAGCTTTCCAACTGTTTGTCCGATTAAGTCCAAAACTGGTGCCTCTGAACCCGAACAAGGTGATTGTTTTTACGTGAAACACTGTGTTTTGGCCATAACCCCACATTTGATTCTGTTTGTATAACGCAGGGGATTGGGGTCCTTCTGGGATATACCCTTAGCTTAAAGTGTGACTGGGAATATCCCTGAGGGTGCGTGTCCATCTTCGTTATCCTACCTCCAAGTAGACGACCCAGGGCATAACCAGCGTGGCCACCAGAAGGTCGGCAACGGCGAGGCTGACGATCAGGTAGTTGGTGGTGGTCTGCAGAGCTTTCTCTCTGGACACAGCCATGCACACCAGCACGTTGCCGAAGACGATGACGAAGATGAGCAGGGTGAGCAGCATGGCATAGTAGTTGTAAGGATGCTTCTGGTCTTGGTCGGTTCCATTGAAGCTCCAAGTTCTGTTGTCGTACAAGCTGTCATTGTAGGCATACTGGGTAAAAACATCCATTAGCTGTGAGTGATGAAGGCCAGAGAGAGGACCTGCAAACATCCAGACAGACAGACAGCGTTTCAGCGAGTGGCTTTTATTCACGCCAGGGTTTGAAAAAAGAAATAAACAGTCATGGGTTTTTTCTTTTTTTCGCTCTGGTACCCAGACGTCTGACTTTATTTCACATTAAAGATTCTAAATCTATATGAAATCGTACAAACGGCCGTGAAAATACTGGCATCTTTAAATCGCTTCGAATCAAAAGTTAATACTGTTTAGTTAAAGTACTGGAAAACAGCCGAAAGCAACTCGACCTGCTTTCTGTAGGAAATACCGTTTTTTTTTAATTAAATTTACTTTTACGGCTATAAAATAAGAAATTGGAAGACAATAAAATGAATTTTCAGTGTAATTATTCGCTGATTAATTGAATTATTTATGATTAATTGATGTCTTTCACCTGCTTTTAAGATTTACTTCAATATTTCCCTGATATTACATTTTCCTACTAAATCAAAAAACCAACAACATCAATCAATCAATCAATCAATCAAACTTTACGTATAGCTCATTTCAAAACACATAAAAATATTATTTAATGTGATTTACAAACAGAGGAGAAGAGAAAAATAAATAAAAATATACTAATAAATATAAATTTGAGATTAATGCGAGCAGAGAAAAGTTTTTTTTTTTTTATCTTAAATGCAAAGTTATGATAATAATATTAGGAATACTATTCACACTATTAGTAATCGAATAATTATATTAAAATACTAAAAAATAAAATCCTTACATACAGACGGTAAAATTTTAACGATCAATTATAAAAGGAAATAATATTGAATTGAAATAAAAAGAATAATAAATAAGAATAAAATCAGTTTTCTATTAGAAAAAATGCCTTAAAAGGGTTTTAAGGCAGCGAAAGTGTCAAATAATATTATTGTGTAATATCTTAACGCAGTTTCAGGAAGCTGATGTTTTCTGTCGTCTGTGTGAAGGAGAATAAAACTCTCACATGACGGATATGATTTCACTCTTCAGTTCTGATCCTACAAAGATAAGAATATATATCTGATATATATATATAAGATATAATATATAAGATATATCTTTTTACGATTCTCCTGCTTTCACAGTTTCGAAGTTTCGCAATGAAAAACACACATTCGACAAAACTCCCTGACACCTTTCCAGACTCGTGTGTGTGTGAGATGTTTTCCATTTTCCCAGCATCCTTTGTGTTCTCTCTCTCTCTCTCTCTCTCTCTGTCTACATCACCTTAAATGGAACCGCAGCTTTTCAGGCAGCTGCTAGAATCTACGTCAAACCCCCGTCTGCCTCCATCCCGTTTTATCTCTGCGCATAATCACATTTCCACAAGCCAGCAAATATTTCCCCACACCTGTATTTGTGTCTGTGGATCATAATACATCTTT
Source organism: Lophius piscatorius (assembly GCA_009660295.1). Taxonomy (NCBI): domain Eukaryota; kingdom Metazoa; phylum Chordata; class Actinopteri; order Lophiiformes; family Lophiidae; genus Lophius; species Lophius piscatorius. The sequence goes on from VRLP01002813.1 coordinate 74,984, forward strand.
GAAAATGCAGTTTATTGTCATATTGTAAGGTTAGGATTGCTATTCCGTCACTCTTACCTACATCCTGCCAGGTTTGGGCCAATCCAGCAAAATCTGAATTATGTTAAAGTCTCCAGTGTGGCTCAAAAGTTTTTTACGCTATTCTGATTCCTGGGAAACTCAGAGGTCATGACCTGTCATGAGGCCTAATCAGGATTTGGAACGTCGTTGCTCAAAATTGTTAGTTTTTCTTTGAAAACGATTGCTCCAGTGTGTAAACCTCTGCTTTTAGTCAGTCGCTGGATATCTGCCCTGACGCTTGTTAACTTCAGAAACACAATCAAATTACCCAGAAATAGAGTTTTCTGACACAGGTGAAAACTCATTAATCGGAAAAAGAACGATTTATTGCGTCATGCTTTGTGTTTAAAGAACAAGTTTAGCTGTTTTTATTTCCATCATCAGAAACAGCTGAGCATGCAGATTTGCACTATAAAAGTTGCAACGTATATTTAAAAATCTTTCTTTTTCATCGTATCTAAGCACTGCATACATAAATGCACTGAAGAATATAGATATGCTGCATTTTTGCTATTGCCTCCATTTTCCTCAAATTAAAATAAAGGTTTAAAGACTTTTTGTAAGCCCCCCAAAAAAGAGTATTTCTCTTAATTTAATCCATCTATCTTAAGGATATCTAAAGATCATACATCCATCTGAGAGGTATGGCATAAAACAATTCTCCTTATATGTGGTTATTACGCATTTGTAACTGTGTAATAAGCACAATTATTGTTTATTGTATCGAAAACTATAGGAAATCATCAATTAAATATTTTAGACACTCTAAATTTACCCTGAAATGAAAAAACGTTTAGTCCAGCATGTTTTTAAACGGTAAAAAGAAATAAAAATAAAATGATTTGACCGTTATTAGACTTCTTTTGGTCCGATCAAGTTACATAATTCCGTTCAATAAGTCCTCAAATGTTTAATACGCCAACAAAATGGACTTTCTCTTTGTCCATGTAATTCCTTCTCTTTGGGGGCCCCTTTGACTTGTGGTGTCCCTCAGGGCTCCGTCCTTGGCCCCATACACTTAAACATATAAGTGCTGCCACAGGGTCATATCATAAATACGTTAAGTCACATTTTCCAATCAGAAATAGAGACTCAAAAAGTGCTGAACCAAACAGTTGAACGGGACATTAAAGGGTTAAAAGGTTCCTCTTCTGAAGTCCTCACCGGCGGTTCCAACGATTCTTCAGGACATTTCTAAAGGACAAACTCACTCAGCAATTAGCGAATATGAGGTTATAAAAAAAAAGGCTTTGTCTAACCCAGCCTCCATCTGAATGTCACCGCATCGATTAGATTACCTCACACCTCCACGAAGCTTCCTCCTCCTTCCACGTGAATGCTAAAACCAGAGAAGGGAATTATTGCTTGTCTGCTGGTTTTACTTGCAGAACGCAGGTGATCAATTAACCCGGGATTTACAGCCGACTAAAGACGCCTATCAAGGTGATTAAAGCCGGGGTTAAGAGTGGGCGCATGAATAAAAGATGTGGGAGAAACAGATGACTCTAACGTTAGCTCTGGGGGTCGTACGTACGTGTGTAGGTAAATAATGGAGGGTTTCCGTGAGCCTTGAAGGAACCTGACTGATAAGAACAGCGTCCGGAGGAGAGCAGGAGAAATCCTCGCCGCACAGGAGAGGAAACGTGAGCAGGAAAAAAGAAAAAGAAAAAGAAGAGAGTATGGAAGTAAACGAGGGAATCTCTGCGCCGCTAGAATGTGAAAGCATTGCTCTGGGGCACGATTCACTTTGTGTACCCGGCAGATGCCCCTGCTGTCTAACCTTATTTATCTGACCGTTCTCCTTCCTCAGTAAGTCTTCTTCAGACTCTTCTCGCCCGACGGTCGGCGTTTGCTAGTGCTCATATTTGCCTTCTCCCTCTTTGACTCCCTCACTGCCTCCTATTATTTAAATGAGATCCTCGCGACCTCCACCTGGTTGTAATAATAATAATTATGTATTTTTCAGCGGGTTATTTAGAGGTCGGGGTCAAAAACAGTCTCGGCATCTCAAACGAGGAGTCTTCCAAATGGATACCAGCAGATAGCGAAAACAACGCGTGACCCCTATTTGACGGTTTGGCGACCCTACGGCGGGCGACTAATCCCTGCGGTCTTTGCATTTTCCATGTGGCTTCGCAGAGACGGTAGAGTGAGGAGAGAAGACGAGGAGACGTGTACGACACGTTACGGTAAATTACCATGAGAGAACAGATGTAATGTCAACAAATGTATATTTTCAAGCTAAGATTCCGTGTTCTCCACATGTTCTGACCCTAAAAAATATGTGTTTTATTATTATTATTAAAGTAATTTACTTTTTCATTATCAAAAGATGATTCACCATCTCTGCTGTGGTGATATACTGTTTTATAATGTACGGTCTTTTACTGTCGTCACAGATTTTCAAGGTCATTTCTTTACACAAATCATTTTTAACACTGAATAAATGTATTCTGACCCCAGTTATTGTTACATATATGATTTAGGCTTATCTAATTGATTTTTTGTATATCTCTTTCATTCGTTTCTCCTTCATACATATCTCCTTCATGTATATCTCCATCATACATATCTACCTCATGTATATCTCCCTCATGTATATCTCCTTCATACATATCTCCTTCATGTATATCTCCTTCATTCATATCTACCTCATGTATATCTCCATCATACATATCTACCTCATGTATATCTCCATCATA
>VRLP01002814.1:0-77741 GCA_009660295.1 Lophius piscatorius
AAAGGACAGAACGGATTGAGTCAATTTTTGATTTGAAGAAAGCCATGAAATTATTACAGTGCTCTTCTGTAATTTCTGTAAGTGGGGGAGTTTGTGGTTTAAGAAGATGATAGTGGAAAACAGCTGCTTAGAATTTCTTTTGTCTTTTTCTTTTGTCTTTATTTTTTTTTTCTTTTGTAGAAGTATTAGTATTAGTAGTGGTAGTAGTGATAGTGGTTGTAGTGTCAGTAGTTATAGAAATAGTAGTAAATGGTAAATGGACTGTATTTTTAGTCTATTCGACCACTCAAAGCGCATTTAAAACACGAGTCAGCATTCACCCAAATATTCACACAGTGATAAAAGAGGCTGCCATGAAAGCCCCACCTGCTCTTCAGGAGCAGTAACCATTCACACCATCATTCACACACGAATGAACACCCATTGGGAGCAAGTTGTGGTTCAGTATCTTGCTCAAGGACACTTTGACACGAGGACTGCAATGGCCAGGGATCGAACTACTGACCCTCAGATAAGTAAACAACCACTTTACCAACTGAGCCACCGTCGCCTAAAAGTCTGAACTATTATATACTAGTTAGATCTCCTCTAGTTCGATCGTAAAAACACGTGGTTGAAAAAAATGGTTTTAAAATTAATGCATCGAAACTTTTGAAGATAAAGCGCCACCTAGTGTTATAAATATTTAACCAACCTTTTCCAAAACCACTCTGGGTAGTATAACTCAAAGTAGTTTTTGAGTTATCGCATTAACACGAAGGATCTGGGAACGCGATGATGATTGCATAACATCCCTTTTTTCGGGAATATATTTAGAAGTATTATTTTTTCTGAAGCAATCAAAATGTTTTTTCGGTGGGTTGGATACTTTTTCTTGCTCTGCTTCATCCTCGGATCACTTCTTTTGTCTAAGCTCGGCTTCTAACTCTGCCGGCATTGTGTACGCACGCGATCAGCTGATCGCCCAGCGGCCGACTATTGCACTCGGAGGAAGTTTGACAACCATTTGTGACAATGTGGGTCCTCAAAGTTATCAGGCAGTAACCCATACAAAATCTTCTTTGATGGGTTTTTTTAGAAGCAAAATTTTTCTTCATCGTCTTTCTGCCACTTCATCCTAAAAATGGGATAACCCCTCTGTGGGGCCAGGGATCATTTTGACCCTGCCCCCAAAAGTTGGGGATATTGTGGAATCGTCTTCGCCAGCGTCCACAGATCCTTTATTGACAACTCAAAAACTATTTCATGGCTCATCTTTTAAATTCTGTACCAGCGTAGAACTTTTGTGGGGAAGAGCTGGATGAGTTTTTGGGAAAGGTCGGTTGTTTATTTCCACCCACTAGGGGGAGATCTCCAGAAGCTTTTCAGCCATCATTCCTGAACGGATTGATTCAGTCCAAAGATGTTGAAATAAATCAAAGTTCAATTTGGGGGATTGATTGTAAAACGCAGGGGATTTGGGTCTTTTTCTTGGATACCCCCTTGCTGTCGTGGACAACAGCGGAGGCTTGGTTTGAAAGAATGTAAGTACAGTGGGAGAGTTGAAGAGTGAAGCTGGAGGAGAGGCGCGTTATGGGTGGAGCAGCGTGGTGAAGGGGTTATGGGTGATACTGCAGGAATGGATTAATCACCCACCGATGGTAACATTTATAATTTATCTCTGGTCCACCGTGTAGTTCTCTCCAGCCCCCTGCTCCTGCACCCACAGCTCCTCCAAGGATATTCAGTCACATCTGACAAGGATGTCGCTGCGGTTCAGACACGAGGGGAGAATAATTCCTCCAGCCTACCGGCTGACGAAGCAGAAACGCAACGCTGAGACGCGTTCGTAAATGTGCCGTTTCAGGAAGCGTGACGATTTTCTAGAAATTGGGATGCACACATGAGGGATTATGAATCGAGCACAGACTCCATCATGAGCACAGGACCCATCCTCGTTCACACAAGTAGGCGAGAGGATTCTGCTCCGTGTGTGGAAGTAATCAGATCTTGATTTGTGTCGGTGGGTATTAGTCAAATGTGCACTTCCACTCAGAGTGGCCCGTTTCGTAAAGACGTGTCTATTAGACTGGGCTTATTTGACATTCTAAGTAATGAGATGAAGGAATAGGATTGTGCAGGAGCAGTTGGAGTACACGAAAGAGGAGGCAATGAAAGACTTTACATTGATGAAAACAAAATTTAAAAAAAGTCCCCGACCCACTGCGTTGTACTAGCAAACCCCCTGCTGGTGTTGAGTTCCTAGAATTTTTATTTATTTGCAACAAATTTGGACCAAGTCAGACCTTTGAGTGGTTATGGCTAAAAAACTTTCGGAGATCTCCCCCTAGTGGTGGAAATATACAACCGACCATTTCCAAAATTAATTTAGTTATTCCTCACACAAGTTTTACAGGGGGGTAGAATTTAAATAATTATCCATGAAATGGTTTTTGAGTTTTCACAAATGATCTGTTGACGAGGACAATGAATCACAATATCCCAGACTTTTCGGGGAAGGGACAAACTGATCACTGGCCCCACAGAGAGGTTGTCAAATGTTTAGAGCAAAGAGGCAGAAAGACTGTTAAGAGAAATTTTGCCTCTCAAAAACCAACAAAGAAGATTTTGTATAAGTTATTGCCTTATTACTGTTTGCATGAGGACACATGGATGTCAAACTTTGTCCAATATACGAAACTCATCGATAGTAGTCGTAAATGAAACTCTGGCGTTTTGATTTGTCCCGCCGTAGTCTGAGAATGAACTTAAAATATTTTCCAACTTCACCATTTAACTTTTTTTTCTCTTTTTTTACGACGACACTCTGGCAACCACATCTGCCGGTATATTACTGTAAATTATATGTTTTGGTGTTTTACAGTGTACAATGTAAGGATTGTGCAGTTGGGCAAACCAGATTCAGACCCCTTTTGTGTGAATCAGCGCCCTGCAAACCGGATGTTCTGATAAGACCTTGAAGGCACCGAGAGACGCCGGGCTGCTACTAACATCCCATCATATGTCACCATCTATGGCGAGTATTTGCAGTATTCTCCCCATGAGATTCCATCTAACGGATGACACGAAAGACACTGCGCCTGTCTGAGTCCATCAGGATCATCAGCACCTGAAATCTTCTCAACAGGACTGGGTTCCACCAGCAGAGAGAAGACACCAACTGAATACGAACAACATTTGCAAATTCTGACACTGATAGTCGGTCGCTGCACTCAGACGCTGGATCTTCCTCTTCCTTTCATTTCCCATTAGATCTTTATTCTCATTGGGAAATCTTCTTTTCCACTTTCATGCCCTTTTCTGACGACTTCTTTGTTGCATTCCTTACAAAACAGTGGGACTGCAGACTTTTTTTTATGTCTCATTGTGTTTCATTCATTCAGTTTTAACCCTTCACGTCTTGCACAAAACCCTTTCCTCGTCATCAAGCTGAGGCTGGATGGAGCCGAATACTTCCTCAGTAATAAACTGTTAAATGGAAAGAATTAATAGGAGATTCTTCATACAGAATTCCCCCTTTTTCTTTCTGCATGAACGAGTCCTTGTTGATCCGTGAGCACTTGTTTATTCTCAAAACAGACGAATATAAAATAAATCCCATTCTCCAAACTCACATTTATAATAATTTTTTTGTTTGGTTTGAAATCGATTAAATCTTGTTTTTGGTACTAAAGACATTTTTTTCATTAGAAACCAAGTAAAGTATTAAATTGAGGTCAACCCTCTCTATAATAATAAAAATATCTAATATTAATATCTAAAAATATGTAAATGTGCCTTTTACATGATAAATACAAAGAAAATGACCCAGATACTGATCAGCCATAACATTAAAACAACCTGACTAATATTTTGTCTGTTCCCTGTTTTGCCGCCAAATATCTCTTGAATGTCAACGTGTGTTTAGACAACTTTCTATCAGTTGATAAGCTTTTTTCAGCATATTGTTCTACAGTGGTTCTTCAGTTGGATCAGACAACAAGGGTTAGCCTTCAATCCCCGCTGGCATTAATGAGCATTGGGCCACTTTGGTTTTTCGACTGGATGACGTCATGATTTTATTTAATTTTTTAAAATATTTTCAATAACAAAGGACTGATGAAGGCTTTGTTTTCAGCAACAACACAAGAAATACCAGGCCTATACTGTCGTCCCTGACAGAAAGGATGCAACCCTGAAAACTTTCAATCCAGGCTGTACATACAAACCTGACGATTTAACTCCTCAAATTTAAATGTGGAGTTATGTTCGAAAAACTGTTTATTTCATAAAAAAAGCTCCCCCTAGTGTTGAAAGTATTTAACTGACATTTCCCAAAATCAATCCAGTTCTTCCTCACACCTAGTTGTGAGGTAGTCCTGTTGTCCTAAACAAAACAAATGTACAAAAATTATTTATTTACTTTAAATTGGTTAAACCAGCGCAAAAAATTTGAATACTGTTCCGTGTCTTTTTTCAAATGCTAATGTGTCCGACAAGGACTGAACAGGTAACACGCTATCAGTGCTGGACATAGCGTGTCTTTTGGTAGAAGGGCGCAAGTCTTAAAGAGAGGAAAGACTTTGTCCTGTCTGTCTCAAAAGTTGGACTAGTCCCTAAACGTATATTAGCTCTAGAAACATCTTAAAGTTGTTAGCTAGACCGTGCTAGCTAGCTAAACCAATCTGCCACTTGACTGGTGTAATTGTTAACTATTTCGTAGGCAACAACAAAATGAACCCAAGTGCTCATTTGGACTCGTTCGGAGACGCGTGATAGACACAGGTGTAAACGGTTAAGTGTTTCACTGTCAGCTTGTGACCCGATCATCCAAAAGGCCTAAGTCTAAACTGGCACGCACAAACATAGTCGAGATTGACCCTCTTCATAGTCAAATGAATGGTCGTGGTGAATGCTGACGCTGCAATACTTGAAGGCCCTGCGGTCACCTAGTCTGACATGGTGAATGTTGAAAGATTGGACAGTTCGAACCCCGAATTAAAAATATTCTGGAAACCACCTGGGTGGGTCGATGGATGTAAGAATAGAGGGCGGCAAGCTGGGATGCCTCCCTGTTGTGAATGCAGATTGCTCACTGGCATTCATCGGAGATCTCTGAGGCACTGAGTGAAGTATGGCGGTCTACCAGCCACTCAGGACCCCTGTGGTGTCTCTCCGCTCGGCCTGACTGAAAAAATATATTAAGGCAAGGGGGCAGAAATGACGACAACTGTTCAGTCTAATGTCACCTTACAGGAATGAAGGACTTCTGTCAGAACCACTAAGTAGGCAACACTGGGGCAAGAACCCTCCCCCTCTCTCGCTCCAGCAAGGGTGGTGGAACACAGAGCAGCAGCTACAACTACAGAGAGAGAGAGGGACTTCTTCAGGTGACAAAGATAAGACCCCCCGAGGAAACAAGGAGACTGTTTGATGATGCAAACATAAAATAATCTGGTTATGCATTCCTGCACGGGCTTGAAGGGAGCAATTATCATCAGGAGCCGTTAGATCGGAGCTGTGATCCGGTTCCAGGCAGCAAATCATACTTATGCACGGATTTTAGCAGTGGAGATAGTTAAAACAAATACTGGCGGTTAAATCCGCCGTGAAGGAAACAGGCAACTCGTCCTTCCATAAAAAGACTCCCTATCAGTTTCTCTCTCATCAGTAAAAAACTCTTATCGTTCATTTTCCTCATTTCCTGTTTCCATCCCTGCAATATTGATAACAGAAGTTCAAGCTCAGAGGGCTGAGAGCCTTCCCTCAACAGTGGCCCCGTCTCCCATCATGGAGCCCTTCCTGCCATCTGTCTCATTAACCCGGGCTGGCAGCATCCTGGACCAGACCTGCTTATCTGCGATACACGGCAGACAGTTCAGTAGAAGATGGGCATTGATCCATGTCTGTGCAATGCTGCATGGACTTAAAAGTTCATTTGGGCGGCGAATTTAAGGTCACTTCTCCTTGGGGTGAATCAAAGTGCAGTTTAATGTCAATAAAATTACCATTTATTCCATACCACAATGAAATTGTGGTATGGAATAAATACCTTTATACCCTGTACTCATGATTTTTGATTCAAATCATTCAAAAAACCTAACATTTATCTCAAATGATATAATTAAAATAAACATTACTCTCTATTTTTCTCTAAAAACATGTATGCCAAAGTTCTTTAATATTCTACGCGGTCCTCTTTTGTCACAACAACAGGCGTGAAGCTCCTTCTGCAGTATGTGATGAAGTCTGATAACAAATGGAAACGGTCCAAGACCGTTCCTCAGTAAAGAAACTTTCCAACTCCTACAGATTCTGAGGTCCACGCTTGTGGACTGTCCTCTGCAGCACATCCCACAGATGTTCTGTGGGGTTAAGGTCAGGTGACTGAGAAAATCTTTATTCTTGGGGTATGTTGACGTGAGCTTCAGATCGTCGTCCTGCTGGAAGGTCTAACCACGGCCCACTTTAAGGCCCCTGATTGAGGCCTTTAGGTCTTCATCAATTATCTGCTGGTGTTTGATTGAGTCAATGGAACTGTGTTTTTGAACAAGTTGTCCACAGCATCAGAGATCCACCACCAGACTTCACAGTGTGTATGATGTGATTTTCTTTGTGGCTTTCTTTCTTGCTGTGCCACACCCATCTTTGAGGTTTGTTGCATAAAAGCTTTACTTTGTTCTCATCTGACCATTGAACGTGTTCCTGTCAAAGTCCCAGTGGTGTTTATCAAACTGTAGGAGCTTTAGCTGGTGTGTGGATGACAGCAGAGGCCAGTCGAACCATCCTCCTCAGTGTGTGGGGTCAGTTTGCACATACATCCTCTTCCAGTCTCTTTAAACTTCTTAATTTTTCTTCAAATGGATATTTTGAACTGTTGGCAGATTTCTTTGTATCCATTGCCAGATTTGTTCATCTCTTAAACTTTTCGTTGCACATCATTGCTGTGTTCTCTGCTCTTTCCTACTGTGTCAGCTCTGATTTACCCTGCAGTAAAGCAGGAAATAATCATCCTACTCCAACAGCTGAACCTAAAGATATGAAATAGGACTGGACATAAGCTTCAGCTATCTCTTAATTGAAGCATTTCCTAGGGTGGCAACAGATCTGGCACACATGTTTTAAACAAACGTATTTGTTCTACATCAAGAATGTAATGTTTTTGAATAATTTTGTTACTTTAATAAAAAATAATAAAACAGAGTCCGAGCCCACCTGTTGAGCAGAAAACGGGTTTTTAATCTTTAACAGCCAGGATAAATAAGCAGCTGTCATGCAGCTGTGGAAACACACTTAACAACACACTAAAACTCCCATGATCCCCCACATCACAGGTATCCAATATCCTTAAGGGGTCAGGCATGCTCGTAGCAGCGAGTTGGAGATTTACCCATGGCTTTTTTTCCCTCTCATGTGACACTAGGTGGAACACTTTGTGGTGACATTTAAAGTGAGCTTATACGTCAGCACTACGGATGTATAAACTGTATAAATAGAGGAAAGTACAAGCCCTGCATTGCTGCCGTTTATGTTATGAATTAAAAGGCTGTAGAGTTGTTGTACTTAAGAGATGAACTCGCATGTACGTCTGAATCGATATCACAATCTACAGTTCATTGAACATTATATGCCACGTATAACCAAAGATATAAAACTAAATATTACAGACTGCACCTTTAAAGGATGGAGATTGAGCTGATATTTTTTCCCGGTGAGGGCTCATCACCTACATTGTATGCCCATATCTCAGAATGAAATTAGTGACATTCAAGAACACCTCCTCTCCATCTGAGGGGAAAGAACAGGAAGTGGGGCGGAGGAAGAGAATTCCGATCTTTGATTGGGTTCCGTTTAATTATCACTCAATTGTTGAGCAGACCATCTGAGGCGTTCCTCTCTTTCACAAAAACGACAGGGTAATTGCGGGGTGAGGCAAACAACAGATGTGGGCAGAGGTCAGAAAGGGTGAGGCGTGTCGAGGAGGCTCAAGTGGCGGCGAGGAAGGAGGACTGCTGATGAATAGATCTAGAAGGCATGAAGGCTGGAATGGAGGAGAAGGTTGTGGAGAGAGGACACGCAAACGAGGTTAAGAGAGAGCGAGAGAAAAGATGAAAAACATCACTGATCAAAGGAAGGATTTGGAATCCCCGCCTGCGCTCACACACTGTCAGAGTGAGTCTGTGCGAGATAAGTTAATTCATCCTGGACTTAACGGGCTTACGGGCTTCATTAGTCAAACTTTCGAGATGCCCTTGAAACGGCAGCGTTGATCCAGATTCAACTGTTTCCTGTGTGAAATTAGATAGTATTCTTCCGGCATGAATGTATTCAAATGGAGGTAAAGGAGTGTCCAAGGTCTCGGGTTTTTCTCATCAGAACCAAGTACGACTATAAAGAATCCAGCTGAGAAGCTGTTCTTGTCTGATATTGGAGACACATCGCTGTAGAGACGATAAAGGGTGAGACACATGGACTCAACATGGACACACTGGTACAGTGGATGAGGAGCTTCCTCCTGTCTGTAGAACCTTTCTAGAATCACTGTTAGGTCACTTTTTAGTGTTTTAGCTCCGTTTACTACCATCTGTCATTTAATATGTGAACTTCATAGAGACAATAGAAAACTAGATTTTTAATGTGTGTCTGATGGTCAATTTAAACGCCTCTAAGAACCTGGACTGTTTCACCATATGAACCTGGAATATTTCACTGGATGAACCTGAACAGTTTCACTGTGTGAACCTGGACTCTTTCCCTGAAGAAGATGGACTGTTTCACTGGGTTAACCTGGACTGTTTTACCTTATAAACCTAAACTGTTTCACTCTGTGAACATGGACTGTTTTACCTTATAAACCTAAACTGTTTCACTCTGTGAACCTGGACTGTTTTACCTTATAAACCTAAACTGTTTCACTCTGTGAACCTGGACCGTTTGAGTTTCGGTACTCAGTGAGGCTGAGCGTGAAGCTCTTGCCACGTTGCCTTGGTTATATATTGGTATGAATAGTATAGAATTATCATTAATTGCAGTATAGCATTTTTGCATTGAAATAATTACACCAGAAAAGATTAGAAATAAGATCCAAACCAAGGATTTCAGTTTGATCAATATGATCACTTCATAATAATAAATAAACAATTAATTAACAATTAACAATTAATCACGTTTGAATTGCTTTGATGCTTGTTTGTTTTTAGTTACTTCACAGAGATATCATTTTGAGTTATTAATATTTTCTAGACAGTACTTCATCCCATCCTCTATTAACCAGAGAGACTCATATGAATGTGGTGTACGTAACCTAAGAAACAACTCTATATGGCATCAAAAGTCAACGATGCAACAAACTATAGTTGCTGAAATGATGAACACTCTGAATGGCGCACTAGCCTGAATGATCTAGAATGAATACATTCAGTTGAGGAGCAGAAAGACGCACAAACTGCAGACTCAGGTGGAAAGATGTTGGGTCTCAACCAAAGCAGTGGATTTTCTTCCAGTGCTGCGACTTCAAAAGGTGATTGATGACTTTAATTAGATGTTTTGGGGCACTGCTGGGAGCCTTACAGGCCTTCTTTGGACTTTGGGGAGTTTGGCTCTGACCCAAAAAGTGGTTGCTGATCACCTGCAGTCAGGCACATTTAATATGCACCATCTAATAATAATAAGTCCAACCTCTAATTGGCATTAAATATACGTTTAGTACCGTGTCTGGCTTGCTGGGTGGTGTAAAGAGAGACTTGCTGAAAATCAAGTCAAATGAAAGTCTCTGGGTACCAAAATGCTCTGATGGATCCAAACCCCTCCAAATTGAAACCATTTAAAAGGTCACAGATCTCGTTCTGCTAATGATGGCTGGCTTTTTTGCCCTTCAAACACTTTATCAAAACACAGTAAGCTCTTATCTGCTGCTGCACTAGAGAAAAGCCGACCAGCCTATTTCCACCAGACTTCACCAGTTCCTGCGGGGCTTTGCGTTGCTGCTTGCAGCAAGCGCCAGAACCTCTGTCAGCGCAGGTTAGGGCTGATTGGGTGGTGTAATCATGCGTGCTGACCCGGATACACTTACAGAGTCTTTTACCCTCAGCTGAGCAGCTGGAAAGGGCGGCTGGTTTTGGATTGAAACAGTCATAAGCAATAACTAGATTATAACTCAAAAAAATGAAACGTGTGCTGGAATGTCGAACTGAAGCACTTGAATGAACCTCGACTGTTCCACTTTGTGAACCTGGACTTATTTCACTGTATGAACCTGGACTGTTTCTCTGGATGAACCTGGACTCTATCACTGATTGAAAACTTTTTTTAATAAATGAACCGGGACTGTTTCACTGGATGAATCTGGACTATTTCACTGTATGAACCTGGATTGTTTCTGACTGTTCTTTTGGCAATCAGGAACACGGAATGAAGGTGATGGAGCAACCTGAGCCCATGGAGTTTAAGACTGAGTAGAGAATCTTGTCCAGGTTCAAACAAGACATGATGTTCCTCAGACACTCAACATGGGTGGTCCCGGCACGACCCCAACATCTCAACACCAATTAACTGCTCCGTAGTAGGGAAATGAAAGAAAATATGTATCAGGTAAGCATCATCAACTCCGGTGGTGCCAAAAAAGGCGACCAGAGGTTTCAGGTTTCAGAGATTGAGGATTCCAGTCTGGTAAACTTCCCTCCAGTAATTATCGGGACAACAGCTAAACACATGAAACGTAGCTTGTGCCCTTCTAAATATAGTCAAATAGAGTCATTAAGTTTTTTCATACTGTTACATGTGCCCTCCACCTCCATCTCCACCCAGTCCACAAGATCCATCAGCTTCACCATTAATTATTATTATTATTAATTATCAGCCACCACCACAACCACCAGTACACCAAACTAGAAAAGGGGCTCAGGGCAGATTACACTCCTCCCGATATCTCATAACAAAATTATAATAAATGTCAAACAACAAAACTCAATCCTCACAAAAAGGTTGATCACAAGAATCGAAATTAACTCTCGTTATGAGGTGAATCTGTTGCACTACTATTCGTAAACATTTTTTGATCACACTTTCTTCCTCGCTGTGTGTTGTGGCTGAGAGACAAACTGCAAAGCAGTCCTGAATTATATAAGCCACAAGCCTCCTGCTGCACACAATCAGCGTCCGCTGTGTTCTGCTTGTAGGAGATATTTCGGTCTTTGCAGAGGTTCTGTCATGTGTGTGTAATCCGGTCGGGATATTTGTCTGCTCTGTGTTGTTGATAAAGGCTGGTTGTGTCTTTTGTGTTCTCTGGGATGTAAGCTGTTCATGTTTGTGTCGGGGCTCCGGGCGCCAGGTGTTGTGCATTTTTTTACGCTCGCTACTTTGCATCTCACCTGGGGCTCATTGTCTCCTTCTCTCACCTATCCTCTCCAGCTTTTCTTTGCAGACATCTGGTGCCTGTCATCGCCGCTCTGTCACTCCAAATGATTTCTGTTGCCCACTCTAACTGTCTGAGTCTCCTCTGTCTCGCTCTTCCTCTAACAAATTATTAAATCTGTGTTGACCTACTTGATTCTTGCCTCTCTTTCGACACACACCTGCCTGTCAAACATGTTAGGGGTTAACTCACTACAGTCTGCCAATCTGCTCACTATATCGGCGATGCAGCCCGCAGAGAGAGAGCTGATTCATTGCAGGACTGCAAAAAACTCCCATGTGAAAGCGCACAAGACCCAGCGACAATCCAAACTCCACAACTTTCATATACAGACACTCAAACACGCTTCAACCTCTGCCTCTCTACTTCAATGGGCTCTTACCGTTATGGTTGGGATGGCTGTGACGAGCGAGTAGATGAGCACAGGGGGGATCTTGCTGGTGTCATCCGGACCGGGGTAAGGCTTGGAGAAAGTCTTGTCGTAGCAGAAGAAGCCCTGGATGTGCACGGGGAAGGTGTCGGTGTACTCAAAGTAGTAAGCCATCAGCACCGTCCCAGCCATGATCACCAGCTGGAAATAGAACATGATCCCCTGGTTAGGAAGTGAGAGGAGAACGAGAGGTGGAGAAGTAGAAGAAAGCAGAGAGGCGTAGGGGGAAGATGAGAGGAAGAGGGGAGAGCCAAGTCCCTGCTCCTCTCTGCCACTGGAAGATGCATAGGAGGTCTGGACCGAGAGAGAGACACAGTGAGAGAGGTTTGGGATAACAAGAAAGAAAATCTGCAGGAGGAGGCTTCTCTCTAAAAAAAGAATGAAAAAAAAAGGGTTCTGTGGCAGCAGAAGCAGCAAAAACAAAGAATAGCACAGGGAGCGAGCTGGAGACTGAGAGAGAGAGAGAGAGGGAGAGAGAGAGAGAGAGAAAGAGAGGCAGAGAGAGGAGGGGAGGGATGGAGGTGGGAGGGAGAAGAGATTGGACCAGCCTTGATGCTGCCAGCAATCATGAGATCTACTACTGCTCTGTTTTCGGACATGTGATTCCCTCCATTAACTTCTCAAAAGTTGTTCCCTCACAATCATTTGCAAACATGCAACAGATTTTTGGCCATTTACACATTTCAATTTGTGCTAAGTGCCCTAAAGAGAGGGGATAACGAATGGGAAGGTGGTGTTAAATATGGAAGCAGGACACTTCTCTGAGCACCAAATATTAGGCAGGCAGAGTTTTCCACTATCGGGCGGAGATTGTCGAGCTTTTAGCAGCTGAAGAGCCTTTCATGTATGTGAGGAGTTGATGGAGGTTCATAAATATTCAGCTTGTGATCACAGAGTGGACACAGATACGAAGCGGCGTTAATGTCTCTGCAGGATGTGTTAATGTTCACTATAAGGTGAATCAGAGTTGCTGAACTCTTACATTTCTCTTTGCAAACCTCAAACAGTCATCGCAATTTAGTTTACGATACAAACACACTGATTTGAAGAAATAAAGGCATTTGTGTGCAATATGTAAGCGGGGGGTGCGTGGTGGTGAGGTCCTCGCCTCATGAGAGCCCAACCTTTGTCCATGAACTTTCCAATGCCTACCCAGAGCAGGTTGTGCTGCTCTGTTAGAACAAAAAAAAAATAATCAAATTTTATTTTTATAGTACCAATTCACAAAAAATGTTGTCTCAAGGTGCTTTTTTTAGACCAAACTCTTTATTCATTCTCCTACAGTGATGCAACACTTCCCTTCTTGAGCAACACTTCCTCCATGACCGGTTAGGTTTGAAGAGGTCAGAGACAGACTTTGACTTTAATACACCATTACTTAGTGAACTCTTAACATCAACAACGTCAGAGAGAAAAGTATGAGAGAACGAAGGTCAGGGTTTTTGTTCACACTCATGACTCTGACATGACTCAAATAAAGCTAAAAGTTCAGGACCAAAGATTTGTCTCTTTCCAGAGAGCAGAGGTAATTTTTGACAACCCACACTGCTGTGAAGGCAGCCATGTTGTAAAACAATCTGTGGAATGTGTGTTCCACTCTCAATTTGCCTGGAATCAACCCGTTAAATAAGGGCAGATGATCAGGACTCAGGTTTCTTTCTGCTCTCCCATTTTCAGCTTGGCACAGGCAGAGAATACATTTATCAAGAAACAGATAGAGACAGAGAGGGAGGGCGAGGGGATGTTGGAGAGAGGGGGATAGCAAAAAAGAGAGGGAGAGGTTGAAGGAGAGGTCAAAAGAGATGACATAGGGGAGAAAGGGAGATGGTGAGGAAGTGTGGGATACTGAGAAAGTGCGAGTGTGACAGAGATAGAGTGAGTGAAAAAAAAGGTGTAGGGGGTGGGTTTGCAGGGGAAATGTATACAGACGGGGTTGCCCATAGATGAGGAGCTGTCCCACTGACACCACAACAATTTGTTGGGTTTTCCTGGTCTGTGGTGGTTACTAAAGTGGTCCAAGGACAACCGGTGACAAGTAACGGGTCATGGGAGCCCATGTTGTCCGATCCCACAGATGATCTGCTGATACCTATACCTTGCCGATATTTTTGCCGGTCGTCAAGAATAGCATCAATATTAAACCGGTCTGTGCAGAAAAAAAAAGTCGGGGACCCTTTGATAAATCGTTCAGAAGAAGAAGCATGCCCATTCCAAGCATAGGGACAGCTGATGTCTGGAAACTTTCCTTTATCTGTGTCTCCATGATGGTGACATTCTTTGTTATCGTTGTCATGGTGAAGAATTGACTGACCAACATTCCAACAGTACTTGCATTTATCTATTAATGTGCACAACTCTTGTGTACATGTGTTTTGAAGGTGAGGCTGTAAACAAGCCCGATAGGACTTATAGCCTAGTTGCTTTGGCGATGTGGGGGGGTCTGATAAGTGAGTCATGAAGCCTTCCCTTGTTTTCCTGTTGGATAGAGCAGATTTTATCCGACATATTGTGAGAGACTCTGACTCATGCTGGTGTGTACAACGCTGCCTTCAAATCAGCAGCATCCTCACGGTTCAGCCTCCGTAATTCTCTCTGGGATCCTTGAAAAGGGCAAAGCATGTGAAAAAGGACCTGATGTGTTTTTTGCCCGGAGCTCCTGCAAATCCTCAGGTTAGAGTTCAAAGTAATGAACTAATACCTTTAAAGCTATTTGTCCACTTCATCGAAGCATTGCTTTTATTCTGCTCTGTCTGATGACATTTTAGACCCGAAAGTGCAAACTAAAACTCAGTGCACCATAATACTGTGTGCACTTATAGCCATAACATTAAAACCATCTGCCTTATATTGTACAGGGTCGATCTTTTTCTATCAAAGATGGCAACTTCTGTTAGAACAAGCATTCACTTTTTCAACAATTTGTACTACAGTAGCTCTTCATTAGACAACTGTGTACCAGGAAAAGTTCTCGAGATGTTCAGGTTCAGTCGTCTAGTCATCTCTATTTGGTCCTGGTCAAAGGTGTTCGGATCTTCATTCTTGACCATTTTTCCTGCTTCCAAGATCAATTTCAGGACAAACTGTTCACTGGTTGTACCATGGTAACGAGATAATCAATGTAATTCTGACTTTACTGTCTCAATCAATCAATAAATCAATCAATTTATCCATCAAACCTTCTATATATAGCAGGCTTAATACATAAAAAAATAACACAAAGTTACTCGGTAAAAACAATTTCCCTTAGCCGCCCCCCTTACCAGCCACATCCAGACACAAGGCAAACATGGAACAGATAGTTGAGTGAAGCAGGAACTATAAAAACATTATATACATTAAATATGATTTTAAGCCCCATCCTTAACCCATTAAACCATTGTAGATCATGTTTTCTACAAATGCTGGACTCCAACTCCAACATACTACCAGATAATAGACCGTGAAACCATCCGTTATGGTCTGCACACTCGACTGGCAACAAACTGGGGTTAGCGCCACTCTTGAGCTAACCACAGCTTGGAGTTAGTGATTGACTGGACTTAGCGACAGATTGGTCTAGTGATTCATTCGACTTGGCCACACACTGAGCTTGGCGACAGACTGGCCTTAGTGACAAACTGGACCTAGCCTTAGCGATGCACTGGAGCCACAGTCTGGACTTTCCTGCACACTTTGCTACAGACCGGAAACCCCAGCTCACCTGGGAGGTCACTTAACCTAAAGACTTCCCTGAACACTGATCAGAAACGGACTAAAATTTAAAAACGTAATAATTATAAGAACATACTGAAATGAATAAAAAAATGAAAACATTTTTATTATAATAAACATTTTACTATATAGAAAATGCTGTAAAATAAAATAATTAAATCTGACTAAAATGTAAAAACAAACAATGATTATAATAATAAAACTGACTAATAAATAAATGAATGTATTTAATTAAAAGCCTGAGTAAAGACATACGTTATGAGTTTGCTTTTAAAAACATCGCCATGCCCTACCGCCGTCAGTTCTTCAGGAAAACGTGGACTGAAGTAAAAACAAAGAAAAAAATGCTTCACTGTCCCTTGCTCTTGCCCCTCCCCTCATCTTAGATCCCCACCTGTCTCCACCCCCCCAGCTGTCCATCCAGCTCTTTCAGTTCACGCTCCGGCCGGGCAGTTTGGCTGTCATGTTCCTCCTTGGCGGCGACATCGGGGTCCCTTTCCAGGCCGTCTTCGGCCCTCACAGCGTTTCTCTCAGGCTCTGTTCTGTCTCCACATTTTGGCCTTATTATTCAGGTCGTAGGCCACCTTTCGCCCCCTGTCAGGTGGGATAGGCTCCTCCAAACAAACTCTTCCAACTCAAAATTGTGGAGGATGGCCAACTATATTCAGCCTATATGTGGGTGACATCATCTCTTTCACACACTGACAGCTTCCGTATACCCTTACATCCTTTTAGCACTCCTTCACACTCTTCTACCTATAGAAAACCCTTTCCTTTGTTCTTCTGCTCCTTCTTGCCCCTCCTGTGACTTCTCATCAAGGAGATCAGCTAATAATTGAAAAGGTGAAGGGTTTGAGAGTAAAGACCCCGTCCTAGTCTGACAGTTTAGCATGGATAATGAAAGAACTTTTAAGGGACAAAATACATTATGGAGATGAGGTCCATTAATTCATGAGCTGTAGCAGGAAAACAACCTAAGATTACACGTTAGAAGCATGAACAGTGTGTGACGAATGGCAATGTCCTTCTTAAGATATCTTAGAATCGATTCATTGAATATATTATTGACACTTTATCAAGCCATCACCACCCTTCGCCTCAATGTACACCAACATAATACCCGCGTCTCGTCATCAGGTACTAGAATATTCTGATGGAGCTTCAGTTCCTGCAACAAGGTGCAGATACATGCACCAGCTGTCAAACAGTCCTGGTTCACATCCTCTGTTCCTGCTGGTTGTCACTTTCAATAAATTAAAACTTATTGGAGAAATAGGACTGGGCATTGGCCTCCATTCTAATGAAATTAACTTATAATGGAACTGAAACGCACTGGTGTCCTCTACGATCGCGGTATTGGACTATTTTTTAAAGAAAGAAAGAAGGACAGACTTTATCTTCAGATGAGGGTCAACTTCGGTTAGTGTCATTTTTCAGTATCTTTAATATGTGTTGATTATGGCTCGCTGTAGATGGTTGCTGGCGTTGTGGTGTGAATGAAGTCCAGATTCAGTGGTCTGGCAGTGCCGGTACACCTGATGGCACATATTTTATGCTTCCAGAAACATTGTTCAATTCCTCTTAAACACCCGACTCGACATTTCCTCCTCCTCCGTTACAATTACACCTCCCAAACATCCTCCACCTGGGTCTCAGCTGCCTCTTTCATTCATCCCTCAAACACCTCCTCCACGAAGCTGCGAGCGTTTACAACAGCAGTGACATCAAGATGACTGGAAACACAGCACAGATGGATGGAGAGCACTTTGAGAACACCATGAGACAGAGGCAGGGAACAGTAAAAGCCGACGGGGTGTGAAGGAGTTACTGCGGCGAGCTCAGAGCAAAAATATGAAAAATGCTCTCGTCCATCAACCTGGCTAGAAAAAAAGCTGCCACCCGTCCGCAAATGCCATAACCTCTTTTTTCACAAACAGGAAGAGACAGCTTTACAAGGTTAGCCATACTTAATGACCCATATAAATACTTCATTAATGTAAGAGTTGATTCAGTGCTGAAGCCTCTAAATATAGCGCTGCCTCCACCCCGGTGAGGTCAGTGTAACTCTTACATGATTCGGTGTTGAAACTTACTTACTTCTGCTCAATGCTTATTTTAGGTTAAGCACATTTACTCAAGTACTGTTTTTTAAGCACTAATATGAGCTATTCAGTCCAGGTTCATATAGTAAAACAGTCCAGGCTCACACAATGAAAGAGTCCAAGTTCATGCTGTGAATTAGTCCAGGTTCATATAATGAAAAATTACAGGGTCACACAGTCAAACAGTTCAGGTTCATATGTTGAAACAGTCCAGGTCCATACAGTAAAACAGTCCAGGTTCATTCAGTAAAATAGTCCAGATTCATAAAGTGAAACAGTCCAGGTTCATACAGTAAAACAGTCCAGATTCATAAAGTAAAACAGTCCAGATTCATAAAGTGAAACAGTCCAGGTTCCTACAGTAAAACAGTCCAAATTCATAAAGTGAAACAGTCCAGGTTCATACAGTGAAACAGTCCAGGTTCATACAGTGAAACAGTCCTGGTTCATACAGTAAAACAGTCCAGGTTCATACAGTGAAACATTTCAGGTTCATACAGTAAAACAGTCCAGGTCCATACAGTGAAACAGTCCAGATTCATACAGTAAAACAGTCCTGGTTCATACAGTAAAACAGTCCAGGTTCATACAGTGAAACATTTCAGGTTCATACAGTAAAACAGTCCAGGTCCATACAGTAAAACAGTCCAGATTCATACAGTGAAACAGTCCAGGTTCATACAGTGAAATAGTCCAGATTCATACAGTGAAACAGTCCAGGTTCATACAGTAAAACAGTCCTGGTTCATTCGGTAAATACGGTAAACAATACATTTTTTTTGTTATTTTAATGTAATAATGCGGACTTTATGCAAACACCGGATGAAGGCATCATCAGTCTAGTAAGTAGGGAGTGAGAGTTCCAGAGGTTTACGGAGGCAGATTAAAAACAGAGCATCAAAACGGATTGACTGATTGACTCCTGGACATCAAGCTGAAAAAACTTTTCTGCTTCTTCTTGCAGAAAAAGATGTCTGCCTCCTTTCTTTGGCATTCATGGGTGCGTCTCTGCTGAAACGCAGAGAATAATCATTTCAGAGGGGTAATTTTCCATCAGCCCTTTCACACCTCAACCATCAAGCCCTGGTGGATTATTCAGAGGTTTTTGTGCAGCGCTGCCCTCCTTCTGTTTGGAGCCGTTTAACATCTCTAGAAGTGCTGAAAGGGCCACAGAGCTCTAAAGGGGGTCCCTAC
Source organism: Lophius piscatorius (assembly GCA_009660295.1). Taxonomy (NCBI): domain Eukaryota; kingdom Metazoa; phylum Chordata; class Actinopteri; order Lophiiformes; family Lophiidae; genus Lophius; species Lophius piscatorius. Next base: position 18,830 of record VRLP01002814.1, read on the forward strand.
GTGTGTCCGTCCAACCCTGTTCTCTGTCTCCGGAGGTCCTTTCTTGTCCCCGGATGCCGATGCAGCCATGTTGCCTGAAAGAGCAGTTTTGTGTTTCATGGAGGAAGGCGGGGGCAGTAATGCACGAGGTTACGCCATCAGACACATGCTGTCCATTAAAAGGCCTGCCATCAACACACGCTTCAACGCACCTAGCCGGCATCACGGGGGTCCTTGGGGAGGCTGCAGGACCCCAGAGGACGTCAGATAGAAGGAGGGGATTTTGAAAAGAACAGAAGCAAGGAGGTTGAAGTCGGAAGGGGAAAGAAGGAGAGGAGAGAAAAAATATGACCACTAAGATGGGGGGGAAATCAGAGACAGGAGGAAAGTGAATGAGTGATGATGGAATACAAGCGAGATCAGGGGTTGGAGGACGCGAATAAACAAATGTGGGATGACATATTTACCACCATACTCATGTGTTTCATTTACTGCCACCCTTGTGTTAACATCTGAAAACCTTCAGCTCTGCCTCCTGTCTTCTGGTCACACTGTGTCTTAACCATAAAGCAGAGCTGCTCCCAACACCATCTTGGAAACCCCTTCACTCCTGTTGCTACTCTTCTGTCACAGATAACTCCTGACACTCTTCTCCATCCACTCCACCCTGTCTGCACTCACTTCTTCAAATATTTTCAACACTCAATATTGCTTTGAACAGTTGACCCCAAGTCATTTAAAGTCACCTCTAATCCTTCATCATCACCATTCCACCTGCGTCCCTTTCATTCACACAAATGTGGGTCTTGCTACGACTGACCTTCATTCCTCTTCCATCAAGCACATACCTCCACCTCTCCAGGTCTCCACCTGCTCCCTTCTCTCACTACAGATCTCAATGTCATCCACCAACATCATAATCCATTGAGACTCCTGCCTGACCTCATCTGTCGGCCTGTCCATCACCATAGAAAACATGAAGGGGTTCAGAGCCGATGAACGGATGGGTTCACCTCAACCTTGAACCCATCCGTCAGGCCTAATGCACACACTCATACATATCCTGTACCGCGCTAACATAGTTCCCTGTCACTCCAGACTTCCTCATGCGGTCCCACAATTCGACCCTTGGCGCTCTGTTGTACAGTTCTCTAAATACACAAAGATTTCAGCTCCTTGTGACCCTCTCTATATTTCTCCACGTCAGTTGCCCTTCTCTTAAAACAATATGTACCGTACCGGTTGGTGCTGTTGATTCGGGGATGCTGCTGTGTTCCCTGTCTTACAGCAGTTTCGACAACGCTGCTAATAATATTCTCCTATCCACACTTCTCTTCCTGAAAGTTTCCGTTTGAAGCCACGATTGCATTGTTATTAAACCATCCGTAATTCTAGCTTGCCTTGTCCCCACAGTTGAGCTTGGAACGGCTTGACGGGCACGCCGCAACCGGACTACGCGGCAGGCTGATGGACGTCTGAACAAAAAATCTACAGGAAAGGCTGAACTTATTTTAAAGCCCATTTCATTGATCTCTTGGTTAAAATATTTTCATTTCATTCATCATAGTATTTTGATAGAATTATAAGGTTTTTAAAATAATCTTATTTAACTTAGTAAAAGTACGCAATTTCAGAGATTCCTCTGCGCACCACTAGATGGAGCCTGTGTACCATTAGCGGTACCATAGTTTGCGAACCACTGCCATAGAGCTTGGTGTGAGGAAGAACTGGATTGATTTAGCAAAAGATTGGTTGTATATTTGCATCACTATAGGGAGCTTCATCTTCACAATTCTATCTATCTTTTATACTTTTGTATAAATATATATATATTGTCTGTTTGTACAGCGCAGGGGATTGCGGCCTTTTCAGGGACATACCTTAGTAAATGTATTATTATTATTATTATAATCACACATGAGGGTTTGATGGCGAAGGCAAACATCTGGCTGTTATTCAGTTTTGGGCGGCTGCTGGTATCGTTATATACGTAGCGTGTGCACGTTCATACAAAAGAGAGTGCGATGCAAATCCAGAACACAGCTGAACATAACAACAAAGCTCCACAAAGTTCTTCGGTGTCAGAGCAGAGAGCAGAGGTAGGGACACGCTCTGTAGAAAAACACCATCTATTATTCAACATGTACTTTCCTCTGCTACATACCCCACAAAGATACGTTTGATCTCCACAGACTGTGACCTCGTATTGTTTTACACAGAGCTGATTTCACGCCAAAATCCTCTTACCAACCAACGCCGTGCCGACAGATCCACCAACCCTTCCACACACGTACTGGTAACTCCCACACTCCTCTTCTTTTGTGTCGTTTCTCTTCTTTAAAACACACTTAAACAAACAAAAATCCGGCCAAAGTCATCCTAATACGGGTTATTTTGAGCGAGCTATAAAGTGGCGTCGCTAATTAAAGCTTCACAGCAGGAGCTGGAGGAGCTCAGTGGTCTGGACTTATCCCTAGTCAGTCTCTCTAAATACAGGAGAGGCTCCCCGCTGAATCTGGGACTCGAAGAACGGTACAAATGAAAGTTGTCCGAGGAAACGCTGCAGGAAAATTTCCATTTCCGTCTCACAACTCACGATTAGGATGTTGATGATTACAGCAGGGGAGCAGTTTGGCATCTAAAGTGCAACCTCATCACTCCCCGAAGATTTTTTTACCTACAGGTTTAAAATAGAATAGAATACACTTTGACAACGGCTCTAACATTTATAAAGTGAGAGCAGCGGTTAGGAAAAATAGGATGAAATAGAAAATGTGTAAAATACACATGAAGACTAAAATAATATTATAAGACATATATAGCTATATATGTGCGTATATATTATACAAATACACACATACATACATCTGTATATATATATATATATGCATGCAAACATACAAAAGCATACATATATACGTAGATATAAACACACATATACACACATCTACACATACATATATAAATACTACTATATAAATTGATATACATATACATATACACAAATATATATACCTCTCCACTTATACGTGGACAGTGATAGATGAAGGGACCGTTTTGCGTCCACTGACTGGGATCTCGGGACATAGCAAGGACAGGAGAGGAGAGATGATGGAACTACTGAACTCCTTTAATAAACACCCTCACAGACTCCTAGTGTTTGTTTGGGGACCACTACAAAAGTGTTAAAATCATCAATTTGAGAAGTTTAGTAGAAAATTTGAACATTTTTAACACTAGGACAGTATGACACTGTCAATAAACTAACTCAACACGGCACCAAGGCCAGATTCTTGAACTCCTCCGTTTGAGGCATTAAGTCAACCCCAACCTGGAGTACGTAATATTTAATAGATGTTTCATTCCTCTTATATTATTGTTCATTATACTGATTTCAATGAATGAGCCTGTCGAAGCACTTTAACCCACCCTGACTGTCTCTTAATCAGGTGTCACATGAATTACAAGTGACCTGTATTGAGCTCTAAGGTGAACCCATCTGTCCACTGAGACGGTAGTCACGGAGATTATGCTGGTTTGAGTACAGCTCATAGTATTCACAGTGAAATTGACACTTTAGTACCAAATGTATGAATTACATTTTGCTGTGGAGTATATCAAACCATGTCACAATCTGCATTGTTGTCGCCATCCTTCCTCTCGGGGCTTTTCATTTCACTACTCTGTCGGATGATGGCAGCAGCGATCAGCTCGTGTCTGTCTTCAAAAAGCATGAAAATGAACGTGAGAAGGATGGAGTTTGGTTTCATTGGGCCTCGTCTACCACGCATTGTACAGTGGGGCACGACGACTTCGGACTTTTTGCGGCTCATCTCGCCCTGCATAACCTATCCACGAAGGGGTCGAAAGCCAGTGTACTTCTACTGCAGTCCCCAGGCCCGGATCAATGGGGCGATATGTGTCAGGAGGGGCTTCCGACATTAAACCCAATCTAAATGCCCAATCAAAATGTAGATGTCCATCGGACGTTTGGATGAATTTCCGTCATGTCATGTCATGTTCTGGCATGACCTGTCAGGCTTTCGTACAGTTCAACCAGAGCCCTGAGTTGATTCCCTTCTCCTATTAGAATTGGGAAACAGCCTCTGAGATGAGATAGCGACACAAAGCAAAACAATAAATAAAAAGTATACATAAAGCAGGAAGTGCAATATATGTAAGTAGCTAGCTTAAGTCCAATTTTCACTGCTAAATGGACCAGCTGTACTTTTCCAAGCCGTCCTAACCACCTATGAGTCCAAAGACATCTGATGGAACAAATTATCAAGATAGCTTGGATCTGTCTTTTAGGCATGTTGTTAGCAAAACAAATTTCTACCTGCCTCGGAGCTTTCAAACAAATCTTTAATGACAGTTGTCAATAGCCAGAGCGGACCACAAGGCAGTTGTATTTTCTTCTTTTGCAAGTATGGTTTAAGCACTCAAGTGGGTGCTTGATGATTGGACCCTACATCACAGATGATTTATTCTTACAGTAGGTGTTGGAACCTGTCAACAACAACACGTCTAAAGTCACAAAGTTTATGTCCAGTTTACCACAAATAAAAGTGACTCATGTCAGATTTGTACCTTTTAAAGACAAAAAAATCAGAATAGAGACACTTCTTCCTGGTCCGGGCCAGAGAGGCTCATGTGGCCATCTGAATTTGTTGCAGTTTTGTTTCATTTTATAAAAAAAAAGTTCCTGCCAGGGAATCCTGTTTGCAATTAGGGTTCCCCAAATTTTGTAAACCCATTAATGTCCTGCTCGTCTGTTTGGTTTAGCACATTTCGAGTCATATTTCTTATTGAAAAAAGAGACTGAACCTGTTAATAATATGACCAGATGACAGCATGTCTATGGTAAAGATTAAGGGTCCAAGGGTGGAGCCTTGGGGGTCACAACAGGTCAAAGGGGCCATCGAGGAGGAGGCATTAACCACGGCTATAGAGAAAGTCCTGTTCTATAAGCAGGATTTGTTTTAGCATATTAAAGCATGTGAGGAGTCACTAAACAGAATTATATAACTCGATAGAACCAGGAAAAGTCTAATAAGGGTAAATATGGTCAATAGTGGATCCTAATCTGGATCCAATGTTTTGATTGCAGGACAGGAACCACTGCAAGATATTTGCTTCTACCTTCGTTTTTGACACCGATCTGATTCCAGACATGATGCAGAGAGTTTTGAACTCTGTATGCTTTTCGGTTGACAATATAATAGATGTAAAACGTGGAATATCATGACGATCCATCAACACAGCCAAAGTTACTGCTCATTCCACTCCCTCATTCACAGCTTTAGTAGTAAATACCCCTTTCACGGTATCGGTATCACCGACATCAGCTGTGCTCATTCTGCCAGCCACACCCGTCACTAAAAGGGTTTATATGGACAGCCTAGTTCCAATTAGACTTGGAAAAGACGTCTAATGGGAAAGAAAATACTCCATGTAAACACCCTTTTCCGAATGGAAAGAACCTTTCCGAATTAGATTTCATTCCTTTGCAAGGAGGTAGTCTAAATCCTTTCGGAAAACTTTTCGTATAGGCAGTTGCTGCACTTAAACGCTGTAGTGGAAAGCTTTCTGTTTGAGTTGTATCTGCGCATGCATCGGAAAATGATTTATTCATCGCAACTTTGAAAAAGTTTAACATATCTGGACAGTTAGATGGGCGAAAGTCACTTCTGTGCATGCCCTCTTTGTCAACTTATTCTTCTGGGCGCTTGTTGGCGGTCAGCACGCAACTCACCGAAGCATTATCGCCACCTTATGAACGGGAATGTGGATCGTCTGCACATTTGTGAAAGCGTTTCCGATTAGATGAGTCGATGCGTGTAAACACCGGGTCGGAGAAGATCACAAGTCATGTAAACAGGCGACCGACATTGCAATTCGGAAAGGTTTAATTCGGAAAGGAGAAAAGTGTCCCACTTAAAACCACCTACTGTAACATACCTTCATCATCAGCCTATAGTTTCTTCATACTGCTGGTACCAAAACTCTCCACCTCCACATCTTTGCCTCACAGATCCATAAAATTAATCATTCAATCATTTTCAGCAGAGTCATCAGCCGCCACCACCACCAAAAGGGGATATACCAGATGCTGCTGTCAGGGTCACATACAGTCACTCTCCCTGAAGGATGTGAGCACCAAAGACTTTATGACAGCTTGTCCTCATTCTCGGCTGTTTCTACTGATTGAAATATACTTAAGAATGATATGCCCCCATGGAGCCTGGGTACTGGTTGTGGTGGCTGATGACTCTGCTGAGATTGAATGATGCAGTTAATGGATCTGTGAGGACTGGGTGGAACTGATGAGGTGGAGGATGCACATAAGAGCAGTATGAAGGTGAGATGAATGGAAAGGCTAACCATGAAGATATCACTTCAGTCTTCCTGACCAAAACTTCACTAGTGCCGTAAACAAACACTTGCTGACTCCCCTCCTCTGTCCTTGGCGCTCAACTCAGAGCCTATTTGTTCCTCCTGAAGATCTTTTAAGCTGCATCGACCGATATATGTATTAGTGCGAGCTAAAGACTTTTTCCTGGGGTGTTAGTGAAGGCTAAAAGGAGAGTGAATATTGAACCTCCATTCATCAGCGGCGGCAGATCTGCAGGATGTGAAAATAGGCTTACTTTATGTAAGAACATGTGAGACAGGCTTATTGAGCTTGTTTTATTTCTCTGTAGTGGCTCAAAACCCCTATTTGCTTGGATTTATGAGCCCAGACCTGTCAATCAGTCTCTGCTCCACTGAGCCATGTCTAAAACATCGAGGAAGTCGGGTTTATAGTTAACAATAGAGTTAATACTGGATTCATTCACTTATAGAATGTGAGTGTGTAAAGATTAGACAGGTCAGACGTTGTTTTGAGACTTGAATTACGAATCGAGTAAAATACGCTTATCTGGGGTCCAGCCTCGGTGGCGGGCGGCTAAGAAGGGATTTCAAGACATTCATCTGGACTGAAAAAACTATCCAGCTCAATCTGGGGAACCTGAGGCGTTCCCAGGCCATATGAGATCTTCAGTCAGTCCAGCAGGTTCATGGTCTACCTCAGAGTCTCCTCCCAGTTGGACGTGCCTGAAAAACCTCAGGAGGGAGGCGTCCTTGAGGAATCCTGATCAGATGCCAGTACCACCTCAACTGGCTCCTTTCGATGCGAAGGAACAGCGGCTCTGCCTCGGCTCTACCTCACGTAAGGTCATGAGCTCTGGGTTGGGGACTGAGAGAACTAGGTCGAGGATACAAGCGGCTGAAATGAGCTTCCATCTTAGGGGGTCTGGGCTCAGCCTTTGAGATAAGGAGCGGATCTCCAACATCCGGAGGAGAGTCTGAGTGGAGCTGCTGCTCTTTCACATCTAAAGGAGCCTTCTTATGGAGTTTTTCTAGGCATGTTCAACTGGGAGGAGAACCAGAACAAACTGGATGGACTGTATATCTCATCTGGCCCGGGAACGCCTCGGGATCCGACAGGATGAGCTGGAGAGTGTTGCTGAGGAGAGTGACGTCCGGAATACCCTTCTAAGCCTGCTGCTACTGCGGCCCGACCCGGAAAATTAATGAACGTCGTCGTCAATAACCAATCTCTTATCGGTGACATCATCCATGAGTCAGGAGGTCACACAAAAACATCACGACTTGGCGGCGTTCAGGAGGCAACTGGCCGGTAGCTCCTTAATGTGCATGCACAGGGTTTCCCCGCGGTGCCGTGTGCACGGCAGGGCTGGTAGCTGACCCATGGACACATGCGGAGGAGTGCATCCCTGACTGTGTGGTATTATTATGCCCGCTTATCAAGCGTGGCTGGCAGGTAATGAAATGAGAGCAGCATGAGAGCTGTTTTTTAAGTGGGATGATTAAACCAACGTTCTCTTTACTCATTGTTCCCCGCGGACTCCCCCTCTCCCCTCAGACCTCTTTCTCATTAAGCCAGTCCAAAAACTCTCTCTCTCTTCCTTTCCTCCCATTGCCACGCCTGCGCTCACTTCACCTACCCAGAAAAACGTATTCTGCTGCATGTGGGCCACATGACTTCAAGCGATCTCCTCCACTTCCTTCCTTCTTCACACCATCTTACCCATCGAACACCTTTTCTTCTTCCTTTCATTCCCCCTCACCTCCGGGATTACAAGTACGCTGATGGTTCCGCTGCTTTATTCGAACTCCCTTCCCATCATGCTTTTTTTTATATTTAAGTACTCCATCTAAAGTTTTATGGACTATAAAATAATCTTTCTCTCGCTCTCTCGCTTTCTTCCTCCTCTGTATCTCTCTCCTTCTCTCTAGCTCTCTTCTCTCTCTCTCTAGTTCGCTTTGTCTCTCTCTCTCTTCCTCTCTCTCTGTCTCTCCCTCTAGCTATCCCACTCTTTCTCGCTCTCTCCCTCTGTCCCTCGCTCTAACAATTTTTGTCTCTGTGACTTCCCCTCTCTATCTCAATTATTCTGTCTCTCCCTCTCTCTTTAGCTCTTTTCCTCTCTCTCTCGCTCTATTCCTCTCTCTCTCGCTGTCTTCCCCCATCACTCTCTTCCCCTATCTCTCCTTCTCTCTTTAGCTCTATTCCTCTCTCTCTTTCTTGCGCTCCACCCTCTCTCTCTCTTCATATCTTTCACTCTCTCTCTCTGTCTCTCTACGCCTCTCTCTCTCTCCCTCTCTCTCTTCCTTTCTCTCGCTCTCTCTCTCTGTCATTCTAGGGAATTTGCAAACAACTGACAAGCCTCTCTGGGTCATATCCTTGTAAAAGCCATTTACTCAGCACTAAAAGTCTATTTATCATGTTGTCCTCTGTCAAAACATGAATATGTCTCGGCCAGCGCCCAACATTATTATTCTAATGTGACTATTTGTCACGATTTAAGCAATAAATCTACAGAGAGAGCGATGATGCATGTTTGAAAGGGTTGTTGGGAGGACTGGTTTGAAGCAGACAACAAATGCATTGATGATCTTTTTGAGGGTCACGGGGTCAGGAGGCGGGGCTGACGTCTCAGTTGACATTGTTGCTCACGAGGCTGACTTCATCATTTATTCGTCCTCTTAAATGGTGAGGTAATCTGACTACATGCTGTTTGGTTGTTGGATTGACACTTTCTCAGGCTTTTTCAGCTTTATGACCATCTCCCAGATAAGATTAATTAAGTTGTTCATATATTTTTAAGAGGAGGAGGATTTTCTAGAACCATAAAGAAACACATTCAAGATATAGGAAACACATTCAAGGTGGAGCTGCGTGATTTTCACTGGACTGGAGCGTATAAAACCTAGAATCCAAACTATTTCACTATATGAACCTGGACTGTTTTCATGTATGCACCTGGACTGTTTCATGGTATAAATCTGGACTATTTCACTGTGTGAACCTGGATAGTTTTTCAGACAAATGTATTATAGTTCATAGCTTCATACTAAAAATTATAAAGTGGCATAATATTGAATTAATCATCGCTTCTCATTTTTTACTTAATGATTTTGAGTAACTGGACTTGATATCATTTTTACAGTATTTGTGTGCCAGTCTCAGTACTGGATGTTCAGCCCATGTGTATTTGTGTGAGGGGAGCTTTTTTTTGCTAGAATGAGAAGACTTATTGTGATATGTGTGAAGATCCCAGCGTGTCACCCACTGTTAAACACAGCGGTTTATTTATAAAGATGGAGCGGAGGCAGCCATCGCCACACATAGCTCAGGTGTTAATGAGGCTTTGTGTGTTTTTTTTCTTTATATGTCGTTATGAATTAAGTGAGGAACGATACGCAATGATAAAACGTAGTGATGTTTCTGTCAGAACTTCTACATCAAGTTCAAAATGTCACCGAAATCTAAGGAGGAGGTTCAGCTCTGATGCAACAGTGCCCCCTGGTGGAATACTTACGCCATCTTTTTATCCGCCTCATACCCCTTTATATGGCAAAATCCTTCACTTTACAAAAAGATCGGAAAGAAAGAAAAAATAATAAAATAATATAAATACATAACAAAATCGAGAGATAAAAAGAAATTAATCACACAAATAAACCAAACAGTTTGCAAACATTCAGAGTTCTGATTGCTTTTGTGTTTCTGAAGATATAATAATAATAATAATAATAATAATAATAATACATTTAATGTATAATGCACTTTACATTTGGATCAAATATCAAAGTGCTACAAAGTAGTCAAAATATAAAGCTCAACTTATTTTAAGAAGTGAGTTTTACTCTCAATTCTCACTTTGGTATTTGATACTAAATAATCAAATTGAATAAATAATGTAAGCAGCATTCCCATTGTTTTCATTACAAAACAAAAAGGCAAAAATAATAGTCTTAAAAAAAGAGAGAAGTTCCATAAGTGTGACCTAAAAAAAAAAAAATTGACATTTTGAACTATAGGATCAGAATTAGTGAAAAACAAGTTTCGGGATATGATTTACAGAAAGAGCAGCTGACATCAATGTCACTTTTGAACTTTCTTAAGATGTTAAAATTACTCTTATAAAAGGTTTTTCTGCAGGAATAGAGGCCAAATCAATCATGAGCGAAGCCCTTATTCTAGAGGTCAGCCTCTTCTAAAGCAGAGACTGAGTTTCCCACCGACTGAGAAGCATATGTTACACGAGACAAGCGTTCTGCCTCAGTGAGAAGAACTCAGAGACAAGCCTCTGTTTAAACAGTGATTTTGTCCAATAGAGGGAGCTTTATCTCCAAAAGGTTTTTGGCCATTACTTCTCAATCCTTGGTCAGATTTAGTCCGGTATGAAACTGGATCCTTTCACTGCATGAAGCTAGATTCTTTCACTGTATGAACCTGGACTGTTTCACTGTATGAACCTGAACCTGGACTGATGTATTATTGCATTGGGCCATCATTGAATGAATTTTCATTGTTCTTGAAAATGAGTTTTTTTGAAAACGGTTTTCTGAATTGCTCCTAGAACAGAGAGCCGACTTGTCCTGATCGGGACGGGCTGCACCCTGGACAAACTTCCAGTTCATCTCAGACAACCGTTCTCTCCAGTATTGCATGTTTTTGGGTGGGTACCTGCGGGGATACAGGGAGAACATGTAAACTCCACTCAGAGAGGATGTGACATCACGCAGCTCACAATGGTTCCCAGTGGCTCCATCCCACAGATGAAGAAGTGGGCGGAATGCAGCTTTATGTTGAATAAAATCCGAATCTACAAAGCTGCGTTATTCATTAGCACCCTTCACTGATACACATAGCAGACTAGCTCTAATCAAAAATTACTCTTGAAAACCAAATAGGGTTGTGAGACCCCAGACGGCTCCGAATAATTATTTTGTTCAAGGCATCGTCTGAACAACACACAGACAACTATCAGCAGTACATAAATAAAAGAGAGGCACCGCTGAAAGGGTTAGATGATTCATCTTGTTGTATCAGAATCTGATTAGAAGAAGATGAGAGAGGATGATATAGATCTCTGCAGCAGTGCTCGTCACGGATGAGTCGATATCTGTGCTAAATGAGAAATGAACACGAGATCCCCCCTCCTCAAAAAAAAATCATGACCGACGGGAGACAATCACTCTGAGATTGACAGGAATGATGGAGGGAAGAGCAGGTAAGAGGAAAGAAGGTGCCTCGTGAAGAGGACATGCAGGATTAAAAGATTCAGCAGAAAGAGATGGGGAATGAGTCTGGCTGATTGGTTTCCATGACAACAGCTTATGAGGTGTGGGGCTACATAAAAGACCAGGGTCTTCTGGTTTAGTGAGGACAGCCTGTCTCAGCTTTCACACATATCGAATGTTGAAGGCGTGGATGTAGATAAACACAGAGCACGTCCCTACTCTTTGCTCTGTTATTTAAAGGAATAGTTCCACATTTTAGTGACGAAGGACATTAGCTTGTTGTTAGATTCATTAAAAAAAACAGGAATATCGGAGGCTTGACCTCCTGGTCAAATCTGAGTTACTGAGTGTTTTCCAAATGTGTCGGTACATACTCCCTCAGACGTTGTGCAACCCTGACAGAGACCCAGCAAAGCTTTTCAACGCGGCAATCCGGCTCACAAAAAATACGGACAGATATTTCATATTCAAGCAGAGTACCATGGGAGCATTGTAAGAACTAGACTCCCCGGGTTACATGTTACCGGTCGGACTACTAGGGGAACTTGTTATGGGTTAGACTACCATGGGGAGCCCTTTACCAATAAGACTACCAGGGGGCATTGTACACATCAGACTACCAGGTGCTCGTGTTACTGTTTGGACTACATAGTAAAGTTACCCATGGAGCGCCACAGGGATCTGTGCCTGGACCAGATTTATTCAAATTGGATATGCTTACTTTATGCAACATTATCAGGAAACACTCCATAAGCTTTCACTGTTATGCAGATGACAGAAAATTGTACTTATCACTGAAACCAGGTGAATCTAATCAGTTATCCAAACTGTAGATGGTCTCAAAGACATCAAAGCCTGGATAATCGGCCATTTTCTTTGTTATTAAATTCAGATGAAACTGAAGTGATTGTGCTGGGATCCAAGCACCTTAGAAATACTTTATCTGAAAATATTACTATTCTGGATGGCATTACCTAGCCCCCCAGCAGTACTTTGGCCTCCAGCACCACTGTGAGGAACCTGTGAGTTACCTTTGATCAGGATATGTCGTTTGACTCCCATGTAAAACAGATTTCTAGGACCGCCTTTTATCATCTATATAATATTTGTAACATACGGCACATTCTCTCGCAAAAAGGTTGAAAATTAGTTCATGTATTTTTTACTTCCAGGCTGGATTACTACAAGCAGCCGGTCCCAATAAGTCTCTGAAGCCTCGCCAGCTAATCCACAACGCTGCTGCACGTGTGCTGACCAGAACCAGGTCAGTATTGGTTCTGTATTTAAGAGTGGACTTTAAACCTTCCTTTACGATAAATCTTGTAGTTAAGGCTGGGCTAAGATAGCTCTTGGCTCTGTTGCCATAGGTTTAGACTGCTAGGGGGTCTCCCATGATGCACTGAGCTTTCCCTCTTCCTCTCTTCCTCTCCATCTTTATACATCCCTCTCTCTTTATTGCATGTCACTGGATTATTGCATGTCACTAAATTGACTTCTTCCCTGGACGCTTTGTGCTTTTTCACCCTGCAGGGTCGGGTGGATGGAGGCTTGTTCTGCTGCTGTGGACCTGGTTGATGCCCGCCGATCACAACATGATCACGATAATTACAATTATTTTTGTTGTTATTATCATTATTATTATAGTATACTATTTTACCGTATGCTATTGCTAAATGTAATCACACTTTTATAATTGTTATTATCATTCTGGGATCCCTGCTGCCGCCATGGCCCGACCCTGGAGGGGCGGAAGAAAGTGGATTACCATAGCTGATATCATTGCTGCCCGTTAAAAGGGAGTTTTTTTCTCACCACTGTGGCCCGGCGCTGCTCTTGGAGGAATTTGCTGGGTCTCTGTAGGATAGTGAATAAAGACTTCGGTCTCGACCTTCTCTTTTTGGAAAGCAACTTGAGACAACAGTTGTGAATTGGAGCTATATAAATAAAAAATGGATTGATTGATTGACTAGCAAGCGCTCGTGTTGCCGTTTGGACTACCAGGGACACAGTTGCTTGGCGGTCACGGCTAGTGGTATATATTCCAAAAGAAGGTGTTTAGGTGCAGGTGCGAAGATTCAACTGGAAGCTCAGGCCCCCCGAGGTAGACACCAGGTACTTCATAAATAAGTGTTAACCTTTAACGATGTTTGTTGTTTTTCTATCTTAACTGTTTAAATAAGTTTTTCTTATCTCTTTTAATAGGCTTTACATAAGGCTCTACAGAATGTATATATTCTACATATGTATGCGATTAATTACAGTGCTGTATGTTTTTATTGTTTTTATATTAGTTGTAGTAAAATATCGTTCTTATTATTATGTGCATGGTATTTTTAAGATGTTGTATTTGGACAGGTTTCTAAAACTAAATATCTTATTAGGACAAATGTTATAAAACCATCTTTGAAGAAGCTGGAGGACGGGTGTAGCTGAGATGCATGTGATGTGGATCCCCTCAATCTCACTGGGAGTGTGATGATGGAGGTCTTTGTTTCTGTTTCTGCAGACTGGGAATCCCATCCAGGCTGTTTCCATGTGGCTGGATGTTGGATGACTGCGGGGGTGTGCATGAGAAATAGGCTGTTGGTGTAAAATAGCGTAGAAGAAAAAAACCTCATGAAGCAAAAAAAACCCAAACAGCTCAGTTTATTTATCAGGGTGGATGTAGGCGAATCACCACAGAATATTCAAGGGGAGCAGAGCCACCGGAATAAAGAGATGCTGGTCGTTTTCGTGTTTCAGGGATAAAACAGAAATTATTTTTATTTCCAATTTATGTTTAAAACCCTACTTCCTCATTTGGCAGCTACTGAAAAGCCGTAATCTGCCAGACTCATCATGAAACATAACTAAAAATCAGTGTAAATAGTCAGTTTTCTCCAGTTTAGAGGAAAAAAATGTAAAACCATGATGCCAGAAAAGAAAATTATGCTTTTAAAAAGGAGCCACAGAGAGAGAGAGAGAGAGAGAGACAGAGAGAGAGAGATATAGAGAAACACAGAGAGAGGCAGAGAGAAAGACACAGACAGAGAGAGAGAGGGAGACAGAGAGTGAGAGAGAGAGAGGGAGAGAGCGAAAGAGAGCGGCAGAGAGAGAAAGAGAGGGAGACAGAGAGAAATAGACAGACAGAGAGAGAGAGGGAGACAAAGAGAGGGAGACAGAGAGAGAAAGAGAGGGAGACAGAGAGAAAGAGAGACCGAGGGAGAGAGAGACACGAAGAGAGAGACATCGAGAAAGAGACAGAAAGAGAAACAGACGGAGACAGAGAGAGAGAGAGAGAGAGACAGACGCACACACACACACAGACAGAGAGAGAGGTCGAGAAAGAGACAATAAGAGAAAGAGAGGGCGAGAGAGAGAGACAGAGAGAGAGACAGAGGGAGAGGGGTGATGATGCCGTCTGCTTAGCAACAGCATCAGTAATGAGATCAATTCGTCCAAATGCGAAACATCCTCTGACTGATTGGTCTGAACTCCAGCTGCATCAACACTACCTGACAGATTATAGATCAGGACTGATTTAGCCTGATATTAAAATGTGTGTGAATTTGTGTTTGTGTTCTTATGTGTGTGTGTACAGTAAAGTGCATTATCCTCCTGCAGAGTCCGTATTGTTGCCAAAAACAAAAACTTACACTCATAGATTTGATAGAAAGAAAGAACGTTTTATACTATGAAGTCTTTGTTACTTTTTATATCCCCAAAAAGTCGTCCACCGCATCACCATAGATCCTTGAATGATAACTGAAATAACTCAAAAACTGTTTCATGGATCTGCCTCAAATTTTATACCCATATAGACCTTAGTGGGAGGAAATGGACTGATTTTGGAAAAGATTGCGTGATAATTTCTGACACTAGGGGGAGCTTTATCTCCAAACGATTCAAAGCCAAAATGTCACAACCGTTTTTTTTTTTAAAAACACTGTTTTTCAGAAATTACTTCTTAACAGTTGATTGAAATTTGTCTTTGAAAATTGTCTAGATGCGATTTATCTTGCTGTATCACATTTTATACAAACAGTTTATATTTAAAAAAAAAAAAATACTGTAGACAAAATTCAAATCTAGTCGGAGGAGTAAAATCAGGGGGATTGGTCGACTTTTTGGGGATACACCCTCGTTGTCGGGGACAACAGTTTAAGCCTAGTTTCTAGCCCCCAAAGAAACAAACCCCTGCATTGTACAAACAAGATTGAATTCTTCATATTAATTTATGTCAGAAAAACAGTACTTTTCATGAAAATAAGAAAGTTCCCCCTAGTGAGTAAAAAAATGAACTATTAGAGCAAAACTTGATTTTTTATTGAATTATCATCTGGTGGTCAAAACTTTAAATAAGAATGGAGAACTATGGATCCTAGTTTGCAGATTTAAATGTGGACAGGGTCTGAGTGAGACCACAGATTAGTGCAAACTGCAAAAGAGGAAAAGCACCACATTATTTCCCAAAAAAAGTCTTGGGTTTTATGGAATTTCCATCGCCGCCGCGTCCACCGCAGATCCTTCGCGTTAAAGCGATATTTCAAAAACTATATCGTGGATGATTTTCAAATTTAACACCCAGCTAAATCTACGTTGTAGGAAAAGTGAGGTGTTGTTGGGAAATATCGGGTGTATATTTCTGACACTAGGGGTAACTTTATCTCGAGATGTTTTTGGCCCGTAATTACTCGACTGTTGGTCCAATTTAGTCCAAATTGGATTCATTTGAATTGACTCTATCTTATATAAATTGTTTTTACTCACTACAGGGAACTTCTTTCAAAAAACACTGTTTTTCGCAAATAACTTCCTAACCTTTGGTCCCACTAGTCCAAATTTGGTGAAAATACTCAACTGGAGGAGATCAATTTAGTAAATATCATATCTTGCTCACTAGGGCTTGCATTCCTTTTTTAACAAAAAAATTCAGACACAGCTCAAAGACTATTTTATGGATATTTTTTTCGATTTTATAAAGTCCCTAAAAAAGCTATACTCCAAAAGTTTTCGGACCATTAATTCTGAATGATTGGTCCAATTCATTCCAAATTAGGTGCATATGAATCAACTGGGGGGATCTATCTTATATATATATATATATATCCTATTTTACTGTTATAGTTAATATTTTGATCACTAGGGGGAGATTCTTTTTTTAAATACTGTAAATATAACTTTTTAACTACATTTAATCTGAGGAGTTCAATCTGTGGATATGTTTGTACAATGCAGGGGATTGGGGACTTTTCAGGGATATACCCTTACCTGGGTTTGGTTTTAGTTATGTTATAACCAATCAAAAAAAAATACTGAATGGAAAATTGCTAAATATCAGCCAATAATATATCAAGCTAGAGCTGGATCAAATCTGATGGTGTCAAACCCAATGTCACCCAAGGTCAGAATCTTTCACTGGCAGTCAGTTATTTTCATGTTCTAACAGGGTGTGTGTGCGTGGCGGAGAAACGGCTCTGGGTGTGTTCGCTGTCTTCCATTCCAGGTAACAGTTGTGTGCCTCCACGATCCTGACTACTTGCTGGGGTTTTATATCAAATGGATAAAAAATCCCCTCCCTTTTTCAAACACACATATACACACACACACACACGCACACACACACACTCACACACATACACACACATAGATGTAGAGCGAGCAAAGGGATTGACTGACACCTGAGGGCTGATGTGTATGGCGAAGGGCCTAATGGAGAGCGTATCAAGAACCAAAGGGACCAGCGTGTCACACAGACAGTCACAGACAGTCTCGCGTATATAGGGCGGGTCAGTTGTATTATGGTCTGTCCATTATGGGTGTGGGCAGAGGTGAACTGTATAAGAGGTGAGATGTTTGATACATCAGCATCAATTTGTCCAACACCATTAAGGGCACGGCTCCCCGATTAGTTTTCTCCAAGGGGCCAAATCCACCACCAGTACTCCCCCGCAACAACCGCCACAACCGCTACAACCGCTACAACCGCTACACTCCTCTTGTTGCTGTTTTCAACAACAGTGGCTCCTGCTTTAAGAGCTAACAATTCCAACTGAAGTTTTAATCAAAATGCTTTCAGGAAGTAGTCAGGCTCCTTCAATTATATCACATTTCATTATGTTGCACCCTTTATGCTAAAATCATTTAGATTTATGATTCCCCTCATCAATTTCCCCTCAATACCTCATAATAACAGAGCAAAAACAGAATTTTAGACATTTAGACGAATTCAGAGCATTAAGTACGACATTTGAAATCGAAGCCCAGGTTCTATTCTGTTCCACCATTACAGTATCGGTCTAATTACACTAATAGAAATACATCTGTTGAAGAAGAAATGAAGAAGAGGATTCAGGCCACATACGGCCATATAGGTGAACAAGATTGAAAACCTTGACTTTCCACTCAGAATTCTGACTTTAATCCCAGAATTCAGCTTTAGTATCTGAATTCTGACTTTAATTGCAGAATTCTGGCATTAATCTGCAAATTCTGACTTTATCTCAGAATTCTGGCTTTAATCTCCGAATCCTGACTTTAATTTCCGAATTCTGGCTGTAATCCCCGAATCCTGACTTTAATCTCAGAAATTTGACTTAATCGTAGAATTCCGCTTCAATCTCTGTATTCTGGCTTTAATCTCTGTATTCTGACTATAATCTGTGAATCTGACTATAATCTGTGAATCTGACTTCTCAGAATTTTCACGTCAGACTAAATGCACTGAAACATAAAAACCTCTTACCCAGGCTCTAAGAGGGTTTTTGCAGGTTGACGAGTCTCTCTGAAGAGAGAGAGCGGATGTTTTCTTAAAGCCACTGAGTTTCTAAACTGCTTGGTTTGTCTTCTCTGATTACTTCACCCATTCATTCTCTTCTCCACCTCCGTTTGAATTTGGAAAAGGTCCATGGACTTTCATTGCCCTCTGAGTCATCCGTCTGACTCTCTCACAATGTCAAGCATGCTTTCCACAGAGAGGAAGTGGTGTGTGTGTGTGTGTGTGTGTGTGTGTGTGTGTGTGTGTGTGTGTGTCTCCGAAGCTCACAGCCCCGCTGCTGGAAACCCACTCCATGAGCTGTCACATCCGCAAACGCCTCCATCAATAATTCAGCTCACAAATATGCTGAAAAACGCTCAACGTGTCACAAAACAAACACTTTACAAAAAGCCCCAGCTGCCCCCCCGGTGCTCCAACAGGCCCTGATGTGTGACACTGAGATGGGATGTCAGAAAGCGTTCCCAAACTCTGCCATTCCAATATGTAACATTCACCTCTGAGGGTGAGATGGTCCACATTTGACGGGAAGAGAGGAGAGGAGGAGGGTAAGATTGGAGAGTCAGAGATTAGCGGCAGGTTTCTCCAACCAACAGATGATGGTTCTGGATTCAGTGGTCATGGATTAGAATCTTTGCATATCGTAAAAATGCAAATGTTAGTTCTCAATTCTTGGTGTAAAGATTCACAATACAAGCATTTACATTACATTAAATAAGCTTTCACAACAGTTTTTACTTTGAAATTGCACTGTGTGCGTTTTAACCTGTGAGAATGTGTGACACGCTGCCGGTCACCTTCAATCCTGAGGCGGGACTCAGGAACAGCCAGCAGAGCTCCGTCTGAAGGGCTGAGACTGGGCCCGGGCTCAGAGGGGCGGTGCAGCCCTGTGACGCAGCTGGGAGTTAAGCCGTGAGGGGTAGTGGTGTGTGAATCGATTTTCAAATTAAAATATCGATATTTACGAGCAGTAATCTGTGGCAAAAGTGTCATTTTATTCTCACCAGGGACACGTTAGAGAGTAATTAACATAATCACCGGACTCTAGAACCAGCCGGAACCACTTCTCTTAGCCATGATCCTTACATTCTTTTAACCAATCACATTTCAATCTGTGATTTCGGGGATGTGTTCTGGCTCTGAGCAGTTCTGACTCTGTCGAGCATTAATTTTCAGCAAATGAAATAAAGACTCATCTTGAAGTACGAAAAAAATCAGCACTGACCTTCATGTCAGAGGAAGAGGATCTTGTGATGGAGCTGAAAGGCAGCGGTGTCCTAAACGGCCGTGTCATTCATTCATTCATTATCCATAACGCTCATCTATGTGTCGGATCTATGAAGAACTGGAGACTCGTCCAGGGCAAACCCCGGGCTATTCAGATATTTTTTTAAGAAAGTCGGGATGATGGACCTTTTCTTACAGTTTTGGTTAGATTAATGGATTTTGATTTATCTTAAAAAACTGTTGATTATTGCTGTCTTCAGAGGAAGCTGCTGTTAATGAGGTCCCGACAGTAATGAAAGTCATTATATATCACTTATTCTTATTATTATTATGAGAAATGTATTATGAATAGTGATATTTATATTTGTATATATTCATTCTGTCATTGTCTATCTAATTAGCATATATCGTTCAAAGGCGTTGATCCTCGCCTTAACCACTACTTAACCACCACTAGATAAACAATGTCTCTTTGACTCTGATGTCGCTGTTCTGACAACAGCCTGTATTCATAGTATCGCAGAGAAGTTACTTAAAGGCAGCTTAATTTCAGGAGTTTAGCGCTGAAGGCCCAAAGCCCGCCACTGATCGGGTAACATTATGGATATCAAACATCACACCCAGGTTTCTGGCTGCAGATTTGACATTTGAGGTCAGGGGACCAAGACGGTTCTGTACGATAGAGATGGAGTTCGGGACGGTGAAGATAATTATTTCTGACTAGCTTTCATTAAGTTTCAGAAAGCTGCGAGACATCCAGCATTTTATCTCAGACAGACAAATAAGACTATTAAAATAAAAATAGAGGTCGCCCTGTTGACTGTTTTTTAAATGGAACATAGATCAGTGTATCATCGTCATAACAGTGATACCAGATTTTGTGTTTGTTAATAATATGACCCAGTGGAGGCATTTATATGATAAACAGTAGGGGTTAGGGTCAGCGCCCTGGAGGACACCTTAGGACAGCGGGGCCACTGAGAAGGGGACGATACCCTTGGCTAAAGACAAAATCCTATTTGATACGTAGGATTTGAACCGTTGTCAAGCAGTTCCTCTATTGCCCATCCACTTTTCAAGCCTAACCAATTGGATTGCATGATCTACTGTACCAAAAGCTGAGCTCAGATCCAAAAGACTTAAGAATGAGCCGTTGCCAGCATCAACTGTAAGTCAGAGATTCTGTGATGTGAAGTGGACGAAAACCAGAATTCATCAAAGACGTCAATGAAAAAATGTCTGTAAAAAGAAATCCCACAGTTCTGGCACGGGTCGCAGATCTCCCTGCTGACTGTCTTATGTAGAATCCACGTCTTCCAAACTTTAGACGGTAGAGTTAGCGGCACTGTGTAACAAATGTCAGCGCTGTGGGACCGGTTTCACGAACGGCGGCAGTCCTCTACATCCCATATAGAGTTGCATGCTCCTGACGGCAAAGCACACTATCTAGGTCGGACGTTTTAGCGAAGAAAGCATGACTGTCTCTACTTTAGAGTGGAGGCAGGAGAATTAACAGTGGACCTTTAATCAAGCGATCCGTAAATCAACCAGTCAAATTGTATTTATATAGCTCCATTCACAGCAACTGTTGTCTCAAGGTGCTTTCGAAAAAGAGCAGTTCTGGACCAAAGTCTTTATGTAATAATCTTACAGAGACCCAATAAATTCCTTCCTGAACAGTTGGTGACAGTGGTGAGAAAAAAAATGTCTTTTAACAGGCAGAAACCTCAAGTAGATCCAAGACTCAGGGTGGACGGCCCACTGCCATGACCAGTTTAGTTTTAAAAGAGAAAGAGAGAGAGAGAGAGAGAGAGAGAGAGAGAGAGAGAGAGAAATGGAGAGAGAGAGACAAAGGGCAGCGAGGGAGTACGAAAGATAGGGAGCAGGTGAAGGAGAGAGGGCAAGAGAGAAAAGTTAATTTTTTAAACTTAGATTAGGGAAATCAATCGAATCTTTACCCATTTTTCACAATGTGGGCAACAAGGATGCTAATGGAGCCACGGCTAGCACATTTCAAAGCTGCGAGCTGAGAATGATAACAACTATCAGATAACATGGAATTGTTCTGAATTAAAGTTTTCGTTCCTGAATCGTATCGCAGATGTTTCTACCTACGCATCTAACTGTCCAGTTTTTAGGTTTTCCATAAGCTGGGTGATGTTGATGGTGCGCAGTACGACGGCCCATTCGTGCTCCTTACCTCCACAAACAGGAAGCAGGGGACGATGGAGCTGCTGCTCTTCACTCCTGGCTTCTCATCTGCTGCCATCTCTCTCGGTTCCGGTGAACAGCCCTCGGTCCAGCTCTGTCTCCGTACCCTGCAGCAGAGAGGGATGATCAGGTTAGTCCACCGAGCTTTAATGGGATCAAGCCCAGAGAGACGTGGAATCCAATCAAGACAAATAAGCTGAGGATCGATATCTGGCGTCCCCTGTTGTCTGATGTCATGCAACAGTTGTTATTTCCTTCAGCACAGCACACATTTGAAATGTTTACTCATATGACTCATCTGGGCAGTGTTCCTTCATGGCCTCTCTATGGCCATCTACTGGTTGTGTCCATTATCGCACTCATTTTCTTGCTGTTTCTGTGTTTACTGTGGTATTTGTTTTCTGTTGAATTGCTGTTTTATTTTATATTTTATGTGTTTTTATGTGGCTTTATTTTGCTTTTATTTTAGGACCCCCTTGAAAATGAGCTGATTCATCTCAAAGGGGTTATCCTACTGATTAAAATGAAATAAAAACTTCAGGAAAGTATTTCATAAGTGCAGGACAACTGAACTCTCAAGGCTGTGGGTTATTATTATTTTTATTTTTTATTTTTTCATTTGTATCCACAATTACACTTTCTTTGAAATAGGAGTCTGCAAAACCTGCAGAATGGACCTTAAGGAAAGTGGTGTGAATGCTGTAAAAATGTGGTATGAATGCTGTATAAAAGTGGTGTGAATGCTGTATGAATGTGGTGTGAAAGCTTTATAAATGTGGTGTGAATAATGTATGAATGTGATGTTATTTCTATATAAATGTGGTGTGAATGCCTTATATATTTGTTTGACAGCAGTGTGAATGGGATGTTAATGCTATATAAATGTGGTGTGAATGCTGTATGAATATGGTGTGAATGTTGTATTAGTTTGATGTGAAATCTGTATGAATGTGATGTTATTGCTAAATAAATGTTTTGTGAATGCTGTACATATTTGTTTGAATGCTGTATGAATATGGTGTTATTGCTGTGTAAAATGTTTTGTCAAAACTGTGTGAATATGATGTTATTGCTATATGAAAGTAGTGTGAATGCTGTATTAATGTGGTATGAAATATATATGAATGTGATGTTGGATGGCCCAACTCTACATGATTTTCTACAAAATGTGGAAGTTTGAATTGACAAAACTCTACAGTCTAATGCAATAAGTTGCCCCAAGATTTCAAGTCGTCCTTCATTTGTCTTTTTTTACAGGTTGTATGATTGTGGCTTTTGTTGAAAAGCACTTTGAGTGGTTGAGCAGGAAGGAAGGTGCAAACCCAGTCAATATATAAAACTCAAATTTTAAGTTTTTATACATATCAAAGATTAATTATCTGAAGAAAACAATACGTTGTTTCAACTTTAAGTGATTTTCTTCAAAACGTAACAGTGCATTGTTACGTCTGTCTCTACATCTGTGTTTTTGCAACACTGTTTATGTGTGGCAGCCAATCTGGACCAAGAATGATCTTGTTAAACTAGATTTCTAATCTCAAGGAGACTTTTCCAGATTAATGAAAGGTGAAATAAGTAAAACGTTCGCCCTGAGCCTGTCAGGGTTTATCTCGGTGTCTGTGTTCAGCTCGGCTTCCCGCTGAACTTTGCACTCACCAGAGACTCCAATTATTTCCCTCCTGCACCTTTTTCATCCTCAGCAGAGACAAAGAGAGACTAATTACCCTCACCCACACTAAACTGGGTCCCTGCTGTAGACAGGATGAGAAAGAAGAGACCAAATATATCTACTATAAAACCTGAAAGTTAATAAAGTCAACTCTCAGCTCCCCCCCCCCCCTGCAGGTTAAACAGAATCCGGTCCTTTCTTCCTCCAGAAGCCACAGCTCTGCCGCCGGCTTTCGCCTCCAGACCTCCCTGACTCAGGAGCTGAAAAACGTTCCTGGCTCTTTATTCAACTCGGCCCGCCCCAGACAGAACCGTGATTCTTCCCCTACAATACTCTACCTTTACTGTTTTCAAATGATTCAAAAATGCATCCAAGCAGGTTGTGTGCAAAATGAGAGAATTGAATAAAAAAATGACAAAAACCTAAAAAGATTTAAATAAGTCGAACTTGAAACAAAACATAAAATTATTAGAGGAAAATAAATGATTGTCCTTAAATATTTTTTATTGATATTTACCCACTGCTGATACAAAACAATATAAATGAATATATAATTAATATTTGATAACAATTGCAGGATAGCAAATGGATATTAAATTTCAAGCTTCTCCCTTGGACTCATTTTTTGGTTTAAAAAAAAAAGCTCCCCTAGTGGGTAAAATATAAACTATCTAAATACAATACAACGTAAACAAGACAGATATCTTACCGTCGGTTCATATGCACCAAATTTGGACTAAATCAGACCAACGGTGCAGAAATTATGGCTTGAAAACTTTTGACGATGAAGCTCTTCCCAGTGTCAGAAATATACAACTGACTTTTCCCAAAATCACCACAGGTCTTCCTCACACAAAGGTCTATGTGCGTATAACATTTGAAAATTCTTCTTTTGGCTGTTCCTTTTCGGGGTCCCCACAAAGGATTATCTGTTTCCATCCTGCCCTGTTTTCTACATCTTCCTCTGTTACCCCAACCAAGTCCATGTCCTCTCTCCCCACATCCAGAAACCTCCTCTTTGCTCTTCCTCTTCTTCTTCTGTCGGGCAGCTCCATCTCCAGCATCCTCCTACTCGCAGATCCAATATCCCTCCTCCAAACGTGTCCAAACCATCTCAATCTGTCCTCTCTGAGTTTGTCTCTAAAACGTCCAATCTGGGCTGTCCCTCCGATTTGCTCCTTTCTAATCCTGTCCTTCCTCATTACTCCCAGAGAACATCTTCACATCTTCAGCTCTGCCTCCTGTCTTCTGGTCAGAGCCGCCGTCTCCCATCCTTACAGAAGGGCAGCTCTCACCACCATCTTGGAAACCTTTCCCTCCACGCCTACTGCTACTCTTCTGTCACAGAAAACTCCTGACACTCTTCTCCAACCACTCCACCCTGCCTGCATCTGCTTCTTCACCTCTTTTCCACACTCCCCGTTGCTCTGAACAGTTGACCCCAAGTCCTTAAACTCCTGCACCTTCTGCACGTCTACTCCTTCATTCTCATTGCTCCACCTTCCTCCTTTTCAGTCACACACATGAATTCTATCCTGCTGCCACTGGCATTCATTCTACTTTCTCCAGGGCATACCTCCACCTCTCCAGGTTTTCCTCCACCTGTTCCCTGCTCTCACTACAGATCACAATGTCATCCGCCAACATCATAATCCATGTAGACTCCTGACTGACCTCATCTGTCAGCCTGTCCCTCACCATAGAAAACAAGAAGGGGCTCATCCTCCTCCTTGAAGCAGTCCCCCTCCCGCTGAACCCATCCATCACTCCTACTGCACACCCCACCGCTGTCATGCTGCTCTCTTGTTAACTACTCCACTCCTTTGTGTCCTTGCCCAAATACCTCCACCGGTATGTCATCAGGACCAACCTCCTTTCCATTCTTTATTCTCTTCAAAGCTGCTCTCACTTCAACATTACTGATCTTTGGGACTTCTTGATTTACAGGTCTCGTATCTTCCACCCTTCTCTATCTCTCATTGATGTTCAATATTCAGTTCTGCAGATCTGAAAGTATTCTTTCCCCATTCATTTCCATTTTTATCCTTAATCATCATACCTGCTTCACATCCTTCCCATCTTGATTTCTCTTCCTCACAAATTGGTACAATCCTCCTCATCTTCCTCAGTGTCAAATCTCTCAAAAAAATCGTCATAGGACTCTGGTTTAGCTTTTGCCACCTCACTTGTTGCCTTACATCTTACTTATTTTATACAATAAGTTCATGTTCAATTTACTGCTGGATGGGTTGAAAATACTGCATCAGACATCCTCTGGAGTCTATGATCACACTGGCGTGTTGAACATCAAAGTTAGGGTTCATGCTAAGGTGACATTAGAATCCTGGGCAGCATTCACAACACATTTATATAGCAATACCAACACATTCATACAGCATTCATAACTATGTTCATTACTGTTCTAAGACACTTGGACACATAGACCACCCTTCCGCCTGAACTCCTGCCACCCTAATAATTGCAAACCTGACAGCTAATTACTTATCCAGTTAACCATGAGGTTCTGAGCTGGATCAGGGCGGCTCAAAACAAAGATCACTGCTAACAGTTCCCATAATAATGATCTTTGTTAGTTTAAAATGTCACAATTTACCAAGCAGAAGAGATGCCTGACCAGAAGATATTAATAATAATAGTCCCAGCAAAAATGATTAAGAGACCCCTTCTTTGTGTAAAGCATGAATTCATCAAGGTTCTGACTACAATTATGGTTTCTGCCAACAGAAATAAATGAATTGTTAGAGCTATTTACTTGTGTTGCGTTAATTACCATATATCCTCAAGATTCGGTTATTTGTTGAAATTATCTAAGTATTCATTTAACTTGTGAATTAATGTTAATTTAAACGGTAAAAAATTGTTTTTCAGTTAATTTGGGTTTCAAACTAACGTGACAGAATCAGGGACTCTATGCTTATGATCAAAGTATAGATTAAAAACACTCAGCAGAATAAAGTAGCTTGATTTCAGTAAAGGTTTAAACGCTGATTTTTACTGGTATGTATACATTTACTCAATTGAAGGATCTGAATACTTCATCCTCATATGGTTTATAAATAACAACAATGTACACTGAACAGTCATAACATTAACTATTTAATGTTTATCTTCATCTTTATTTAACAAGAAAAAAAAATATATAGATAAAATGTTTTATTTCTTGGTAGCATTTAGTAATTCATATTTTAAACAATCTAAATTTGCCATCAAATGACGAAATCTGACTTAAAAAATTATTTTATGATTTGAAACTATTTGAACTTATTAGACTTTTTGGTCGTATTAAGTTATATAATTCTGTTCAGTGAGTCCTCAGAAGCTTGTATATGCAAAAGAAATCCTACTTATCGAACAGGACTTTCTCAATAGTCCTGGTTAATGCCTCCTCCTCAGTGACCTGTGGTGTCCACCAGGGCTCCGACCTCGGCTTCTTACTTTTTAGCATATATATTCTGCCGCTGGGTTATACTATAAACAGGTCCAGTCATCATTTTTAATAAGAAATAGGGACACAAAATGGTTGAGTAGGACATTAAATGTTTTAAACCACCCGTTTCATATTGTTCAGGTCCGCCTTTGCTGACAGAACGGCTCTGTGATGTCTCTGGATGCTCTGATACCTGCAGCTATGTGTGCTACACTAGCTCTTTTGTCCGATTGGTGGACAGTCGGGTTTAGACAGGGATGAGTCTTGGGCTCTGTTGACCCTGTTGCCGGTTCACCTTAGACCACTTTCGTAGGTACTAACCACTGCAGACCAAATACGACCTGCAGTTCTGACCCAGTGAATATCTCAGAGAATGGCCCATCTTGTTCTGCTTCCTACATAAACGTCAGTACAAAATGTTCACCTACGCCTGAGATATCCCACCCGCTTACAGGTAACCATGGTTACCAGATAAAGGATATCAATCTGACTCCACCTGTCAGTGGTTAGAATGTTAAGGCTGATGGGTGTATGATGGGGGCAGCTGTCAGATTGACCTCCATCCTGCTGGTGGATGGTGTGTTCTCTGCTCGAGAGCGTTCCTTCTTCTAATTCCGTCTCTGCTGGTTGAAGGCCTGAGGGATGAATAAGGCATGAAGCCAAGCTCTTAGCAGCACGCAGAACAATGCCATGTCGACCAAGACTACTTTTAGAGATGGACTATGTGTGTGTGTGTGTGTGTGTGTGTGTGTGTGTGTTTATATGTGTGTGTGTTCATTTGTGTGTTTGTGGGCAACTCTTCCAAATAAAAAACTAGTTGTCAGGTTGTACAAGCAGAAGCCTCAGGTAACAGAAACCAACATGAAGATGAAGAGAAGCAGAGGCAGAGGGAAGAATGTTTCCCGTTCCTTTACCACAAGGGGCTGATGGGAAGTGTTGGTGTGTGTTTCACACCCTCAGTCAGACGAGGCTCGAGAGACTCTCACATCATTTGAGCCACCGGCTGAGAACGTATGAGCTTGTGAGTCGGCCGTGGTGGATCTCCTGGATCTCAGGTGGCCTGAGATGAAGCTTTGATGGAGGATGAGTGGGATGCCACAGCAAGCAGCTTTCCACCTAAAGAGTGGAAACTATAATGCGTGTTACTTTGCCCCGTTGGTGTTTGCAGAAATGGTGTGAGTTCATTTTCCCAGAAGTATCTGAGTGTTGATTTGGGTAACAAGTTTGCAGCTTTTAATTAGTTTGAGAAAATCTGTCTGATTTTCACCACGGAGGGCGGAGGGACCGAGCGAGAGGCTGACTCAGAGCTTCAGTTCAAAGTAAAGCACTGAAAAAAAAAAAAGCAAAGGAAAAGTAAAGTGAACAAAAGCAAATAAACTACTTCAGGTGTTCCAAAGAAGATAAAAAGAAAAACAGAAAAACTTCCTCTGCCAAGTCCCAACAGTACCGAAGGTTAAGTTCAATTTCAAGCTTTTATTGTCATTGTAGAAACAATGGTGCAACAATCTTAGGAGTGATACTTCTGGTCAGTGCGAGTTAAAAGACATATTAAAAAAAACAAAAAAACAGACAATGACACAATCGCAGAAATTAATGTAGTTTTCTCCATTAATGTTTGAGTTATTACCAGCTTCTAAACTACCAACAACTCCATAAACTCTCCAAGTATCTATCAAATACTCTGTAGCTGCTCGTCTCCTGCGCTTTCCACTTCAGCGTCTCTGTTGAGCCTCCTGAGGCCCCAGCTCGACCCCCAAAGGAAGATCAAGGAATCAAAGGAACAAATTATACAGATTATACGGAATTTTAAATACAGTGTGAATTATCATCCGCAGGTTTGACTCATACCTGTTTTTACTGGCTCTATCAATAACTGCATCGGTGAATAAATAAAGCATAGATTAAATAAGACAGCTAAAGGCTCACCAATGAATAAAGAATGTGACACCATGGATTCGTCCATATTCACAAGACTTGGTGCAATGAACATTTACATATCCAGAAAATAATGGTCAGGTTTCAAAGAAGTAGCAGATGAATGGCTTTCAGGAACGTTCCAAAGAACAGATTAAAACTAGACTTATGCTTTCGTTAAAATAAAATATAAACTGTAAAAGTGAACACAATTCATAGATGATAGATTTCCTCGATTTGAGTCATACGCACCAAATCTGGACAAAATTTTTGGGCTTTCTAAGATAAGGCGCCACCTAGTGTCAGAAATATATACAACTGTTCTTTCCCAAAAATCCATCCAGATTTTCCTCGCACTAATGTCGATGGGTATATAAAGTTTGAAAATAATCCATGAAATACAGGTGTGTGTTTGAACCCCTTATGCCAAAGTTACTGAAAACGTCTGGCTGTTCTCCAGATGAGACGACAGATAGTGTCCTGGGTGAAATCCCAGACCTGGATCAGGACTCCTGGACAGTCTGTGGTTCTACGTGGTGGCATCCGAGGCAGCGATAAGTGATGTCCCAGAGGTTCTCATGTGGATTCAGGTTCGGGGAACGTGAGGACCGATCAATGGCATCAATACCTTCATCCTCCAGGAACTGCCTACACACTCTGATTACATGAGGCCGGGCATTGTCCTGGACCAGGTGAAACCCAGTGTCCACTGGACCAGTGTAAGGTCTGACAGTGGGTTTCACTTTTATTCTGGTACCTAGCAGCAGTCAGGGCACCGTTGGTTAACACCTGGAGATCTGTGAGGTCCTCCAAGGATCTTCCTCCTCAGACCATCACGTATCCATTGCCATACCGATCCTGCTGGATGATGATGCAGCAGCATTACGTCTCCAGACTCTTTCTCATCTGTCACATGACCTCAGTGTGAACCTGCTCATATCTGTGAGGAGAACAGGCGCCAATGGAGGACCTGCCACTTCTTCTCTTCTCTAGTGGATAAACAAATGAGCTCCATAATGCTGTACTGTGAGCATAGGACCCGGTAGAGGACGTCGGGCTCTCATGCAACCCTCATGCAGTCTGGTTCTGACAGTCTGGTCAGAAAAATCACACCAGTAGCTCCTGGAGGTCATTTTGTGGGGTTCTGGCAGAGCTCCTCCGGTTACTCTGTGAGGAGCAGATACCGGTCCTAGTGCTGGGTTGTTGTCCTTCTACGGACCTGTCCAGCTCTCCTCGTGTAACGGCCCGTCACCTGGCATTTCCTCAATGCTCTTGGGACTCTGCTGGGAGACACACCAAACGTTTTTGCAACTGCACGGAAGGAAGTTCCATCCTGGAGGAGTTGGACTAGCTGTGCAGCGTCAGTGGGCTGCAGGTACCGTATCATTCCACGGGTTCTGACAGAGGTACTGGAACACAAAACTAGAAAGAGTCAGTCAGGAAAGAGGAGGAGAGATAAACGGTCAGCGGCCACCCACTGCAGAATCAGAGCCTTCTTGTGGGTTGTCCTGCTTTTGTCTCTCCTCTCCACCTTTTGTCGCTTACATTTTCACCAAAGCAGCGGACACTGATTCTCAGTCGCTGGTGCTTCCGAACTGGACAGAACCACCCCTGAGGTTTAACTGCTTGGTTCATACTGGGATGATTCAGTTTTCCCCAAATTTATTTTAGCAGTGTACTTTGTCTTATGTCCGTAAAAAAATAGTTTTTCGTACAAAAAAGCTTCCCCAACTGAGTAAAATATAAACTTTTTGAGAAAAATACAACATTTACAAGATAGATTAGATTAGATAGACTATATTCAGTACATTTGTACTAAATCAGACAGTTGAGGAGAAGGGCCGAAAACCT
Source organism: Lophius piscatorius (assembly GCA_009660295.1). NCBI lineage: Eukaryota > Metazoa > Chordata > Actinopteri > Lophiiformes > Lophiidae > Lophius > Lophius piscatorius. The sequence continues at coordinate 49,478 of VRLP01002814.1, forward strand.
TTTATAGATAAAAACTCCCCCTTGTGTCAGAAATATCCACCTGACATTTTCCAAAATCATTCCAATTGTTCCTCACACTAAAGTCCACCTGGATAAAATATTTGAAAAATTATCCATGGAACAGTTTTTGAGTTATCGCGTTAACGAGAAGGATCTCCAGGGATATTATGATGACATGTACAATCTGAGTCACCGTCGTTTGGATGGAATTTTGATTTCCTCAAAAGGGATATTCTCCATATTGCAGAATAAGACAAAGTTTTAATAGGCATAAAGACACAGGAATGTTTTTCTGAACTAATGAAAGGCTGTTGGAAGATTGATTGATTGTGTCTTTAAATGCACGGACAAAAAGGGTGAAGGAAGTATAAATTGGTGAACTTTGATCAAGAGGTCAGAGTGATTTAGTGTATGAAGGTCCGGCAACAGCGAGGAATATCAGACATATATGTCTAGTACAGGGACGGTTCTGACTTGTGTGTCGCTTTGGGCAAGCCGCCCCGCCCCGCCGCTCAGTGGGAGGGGCGGGGTATATCACAGTATCCCGTACACTGACCGAACAATGGGGGGGTTACAGGCGCAAGGACTCCCAGGGATCAAATCACTGAACTTCCTAGGAGTGGACATGGGATCTACCTCCTGTGACACAGCTACTGAAGCGGGCCAGCTGGTATTGATCTCATCAGTCAGAGAAAACTGATAAGACCAGTTTTACTCCAAGAGAAAACTGGTCTTATCTGATATTCCATCTGTCAATCAATCAGAGGAAGCCAAAACAAGCAGAAAGGAAACTACGAGCCAAGGGAAAGCTACACAAAGAGACACAGATTGCACCCACGCAACATGTAGACTGCAAAAGCTCCCAAATCTATGCCTTCACAATTATCTCTGACAGCAAGGATACATCCCTGAAGAGCCGCCCAAACCCCCGCCCAATCCCCCTCTGTTATACAATCCCACAGATTAAATTCCTCAAATTAATTGGACTGATAGAAAACTTTTCAATCGCCGTGGTGAAATCAAGGTGTGATAGCAGCAGAGATGTATGCGGTGCATAAACAGAATTGTAAACAACAAACAAAAAACAACAAACATGAAGAAAAAAACATATGCATACATTGGTGGCTAAGATGCGTTCAGTGTCCAAAAGGTGCAAGTTTAGGAAGGAGATGATCAGTAGAGGTCATGATGAGCATGCAGATGACATAAAAATACTTATATATATATGTATATACAACATATAGACATACAACAAAAGGGATTAGTAATAAAATTGGACCTAAATTAGTTAAAATAAGCAAAATTATCTACAATCAGAAGAGTTTTACTTTGATTTTGAAAATATCTAACCTCAAAGAACCGTTCTTCTTTTAAGAACCTTAAAATAAGTGCGGTCAGTCTAAAAACAAGTACATTTATTATGCAACAAAGAGGCATATTTAAGAATTATTTTGTTCTCAATATGTAGGAAGATGTGCTTAAAATCAGCAAATGCTAGTTCCATCATCTTGGAATAAGGCTTCATGGTAGACAATGCATTTTTATTTTTTGTTAAAAAAAGGAACGCTAGTGCCTCCATTCAAAGAAAGAATATAATTAGAAAAAAAAATAATAATTTTCTCCAAATATCGGAATAGAGATTAAAAAGGATTAGATGCATGAAATAGGAAATTCTGACTTTGGCAAAGTAGTTGTTGACCAAACAGCCTTATAATGTTAGTAATTCTAGTTTAAATGATTAATTAGCAAACAATCTCAGTATAGCATCACAGTATATTACTCTGAAATGTAAACCACATTTATATGTATTTATATGTATATTTATTATTTATTGTATTTGTGCAATACACCTTAAACACTTGTTACTTTATATATATGTGCAATATTAACATGGACATTCCAAATATTTTTACCTCCTCCATAGTGTTTACATTTATTTTTCCTTTGCTTATTTGTTCTCTTTTCTTTCATATATCCTCCGATCGCATTTTCATGATACTGATTCATTTATTTTTTTGTTTTTTTGAATATAAAAACACTGATTTATATAACAGTCAAAGGATGCGGTGTGTGCATATAGTTCCCCCTAGTGGACATGGGTGGTACTCTGCAGACAAAATCCCTCTCTTTTGGGTTCCTTTCCTCTTTGTTCATCCGACTGTCCCAAATCTTCCTGGTTCTGTCCCATAAAAACTGTAGAATAACATGGACCTTTAGGTTTTTCTATCAGATTTCATTCAGCAGTTATCAAAGAGTTTCTGTTCAAAATCACTGATTTCTTTGTTTCCTGGTGTTTCTGCAATATAATGATGTCAGAGCCCTTTTAATGAACAATTCTCCTTGTGTGACACTGACACTGAATATCAGTTATTTTAGATCTTACCTGTCCACACCTGAAAGTTGTGGAGCTATTTCAAGTCTGTAATTAAGGCGAATGTAACTGAGCAGAAAGAAAGTCTCTGGTACGAGGAAGCATCTGTCAGACAAAAAGAAATAAGCATATATCAACAATAATGCTGAAACTTTAAATAATTATTATTATTATTACTGTTGTTTCTTTCTTTCTGCTTGTGTTTCTTTCTCCTTTTCTTTCCAAAAAAGCTGTAACATTATCGGCTGTGTGCAAAAAAAAATCAATTAAAAAAGTATATTTTTTTAAAAACGTGGCGTTGTGTAGCTAGGTTTTAAGCTATTTCCTCTTATTTAGATGTTGTTTGTTTTGCAGTGTCGAGAAGGACATTTAAATCTTATGCTTCTCCGAGGACTCCAGTTAAAGGCTGGAGACCCAGGTGGCCATACGTCCTCTCCCCTGTGTCCACCGACACCTGCCCGAGGACATGCAGAACACACACACGCACACACAACACACACAAAAAGGCTAATTGGACTTCTGTCCTGCCAAACAATGCTTCTCGCAGACTACAATCTTTCCTCCTTGAGTCCATGTTGGAGCAGCAGCAGCAGCATGCCAGCTGTCAGTCTGCCATTCCTCCACTGTGTGCCACATCCTGACAAATGACCACAATCTCAATATGCAGAACATTTTTCAGTGAGGAGTCCGGGGATGGAGACAGCCTCCGACCTGCAGCCCAGCTCCGTCACTGCCGATCCCTCACGTCTCATTTAGGATTTCTTTTTTTTCAGGGGGGGGGTTCGTGTGAAGTGTGGCCATTTTGCACATCAATTTCCACTGTATCCGACCCCCACATTTACCCTACATGCACTGCAGGAAGCCCCACTTCTTCTTATCTTTGGTGAGTTGAGTCAAGACTACAAACAAACAAATATCCCACTCCTCAAGCCCCCCCCCCCTCAAGAAGTAGAGTAAGACCCTAATGGGATTTACCCACTGCTGGATAATCCCAGCCTGCGTTTGGGGAATACCACCGTAGAGAGACACTCCCCCGCCACAGCAGACGCCAACGTACGCACTGATAGCAGATCCACCTCAACCAGAGATGTCCAGAGCATGATGTTCTGGCTGCACAGCCCACATGGAGGACAGGAGAGGAGTACTGCCATCCATCCATCCACTCATCCATCCCTCCCTCCTTACCTGCTTACCTCGGCTACCTTGTGGCTGAAGCTGACGGATGCTACGGCACCAGATTCCTATGCGGTGGCCATGTCAGATCCAGAGATGATGGTAAAGTGGTGTGAAAATCTCCTTCCACCTTCCAACCGGCTGTCTGTCTCTGATTCTCTCCCTTTGACTCAGCTGCTGCCCGAGAGACGCCAGCAGCAGCCGCAGCAGCGACGACTCCAGCCCCTTCCTCACACACACAAACACAAACACACACACACACGCACACACACTGCTTTTAATTAGCTTGTTTCAACAAGCCCTGATGAGGACTAATAAATAAAGTGGATGAAACTGCTTCCTGTGCAGCGTGCAGCGTCCAATGTGAAGACTCAGAGGAGGAGAGGGAAAGAGAGCGAGAGAGAGAGAGAGAGCGAGAGATAGGCGTGTGTTATGTGTGTCATCTCATTTGTATTCAAAGGCTGATTTCTTCTTCTCCTCCTGACTCTCTATCCATCCATCCATCCATCCCCTTCCTCCCTTCCTCCTCTCACCTCTCTCCCTCTCTCTCTTTCCTCTCCTCCTCTTCATGAATGGATGAAGAGGACATGAACCTGACCCAAATATAAGAGGGAGAGATGTTGGATGTGTGAGTGAGTATGAGTGTGTGTGTGTGTGTGTGTGTGTGTGTGTGTGTGTGTGTGTGTGGGCTCCAGCTGGGTTAATGATACATGGATATTGATCTAACGCCGCTGGAGCACGTGAAACATCTCAGTTCAGAGCTGATAACAAAGAAAGGTTGGTCAGACTTGATGGACAGCAGTGGTGGAGAGTAACTAAGTACATACATATTATTCAACCTCAGTAAAAATTTGAGGTACATGCACAACTTTATACTTCTACTCCACTACATAGCAGAGAGAAATATTGTACTTTCTACTCCACAAATTTGACTGACAGCTGTCGTTACTAGTTACTTTACGTATTATACCTTTCCTGTCCAGAGGAAACCACAAATCTCCAAATAAGTGGATTATCATGAAGATCTCAGATCAGCTCAGATCTGTGAAGCCAAGCAGGATAGGACCTGGTTAATATCTCCGAAAAGCCCCAAATCCCCTGCCCTTTACAAGCAATCCCCCCTGATTGATCCCCTCTGATTAAAAGTGAAGTTATGTCTGACAAACTACGTTTTATCATCGGAAAGTGAATAAAACATAAATTATTACAGTATAATATGATACATTCATAGTAAATCTGCTCCACAACCTTTTGAGATAAAGCTCTCCCTAGTGTTTCGATCAACGGTGATCTCATAGAATAACCTACTCAACATCATAATCTTTGCAATAACTGAAAATCTGATCGTTAACTTTGTTTTATCATCAGACATTTGGGTCAACTGTCCAGAGCGACGGGAAGTGTGGAGAAGAGGTGAAGAGGTGAGTGCAGGCAGGTCGGAGTGGGTCAAGAAGAGCGTCGTGAGTTATCTGTGACAGAAGAGGAGCAGCCGGAGTGAAGGGAAAGGTTTTCCAGACGGTGGTGGGAGCAGCTCTGCTGGATGGTTCATTCTAACCACAAGACAGGGGGAACAGCTGAAGATGTTCAGATGTTCTCTGGGGGTGAGGAGGATGGAGAGGATTAGAAAGGAGCACCTCAGAGGGACAGCCCAGATTAGACGTCCCGGAGACAAAATCAGAGAGGCCAGATTGAGATGGTTTGGACCCGCGAAGAGGAGGGATAGTGGATCTACTCATAGGAGGATGCTGGAGATGGAACTCCCAGGCAGGAGAAAAGGGGGGAAGACCAAAGAGGCGTTTTCTGGATGTGTTGATAGAAGACAAGCAGGATTGAAGAGGGTTGAATCACCAGGTCCAACTCCACTATGACTGTTATCCAGGCTGGTGGTGGTTTCTGGCTTGTCCACTCTTCATGAATATAGCATCAGCTCAGAGACATTAGTCACCACTGGCCCTTTTTATGTGCACTGCTTCTGATCCATATTTTATGAATGATAAGAAAGAGGCGAAGAACAGCAATATTCACTCGCAACTCATTTTCTTGTCATGGTGAAAACGGTTAACATGCCATGAAAGGAAACCAACACACACAGAAAAAGGAAAACTGTCTTGAATCCTTCAATCACAACCAGTCAGCCTCAAGGATAACAAATTCAAGCTTTATAGTATTTTTTGGGGGGTTCTGTCTCTGAAGCCATTGCCTTTCCCTCTCAGCCCCTCCCAGTCACATCCTCAGTAGGTCACACCGCCCCACCTCTAGTGCTGAGTGTGCTGTCCCACCTCGTGTGGGTCTCAGTGGGATTGTCATGGTGCTGGATGAAATATGGCTCCAGCTCTGTGAAAATGAGAAATTTGCCCGTTATGAGACCGTTATGGTTTACAGGACATTGGTTCCCTGTCCCATGGGTCTACTCTCCTCCTGGCCATATACCCCTCATCTTTCCGTCCATCCCCCCTCCAAGTCTGGAAGGCTTGCTGACGCGCCATCACACGACAGAAATCCGTGAAACTCCGGATGTGTTGTTACCACGGGAACTTTGCACGCACGTCAACACATTTACTTAATGGCACGTAAAAGTTATATGTGCTGAATGCATGAACACATTTGCTCAGTCATGCCAGTGCTTTGGACCCAATGTGGCCTGTTAACGCTGTACGACATGCAGGCATCCGTACAAACATCCACAGGAGCCTCGACATGGCTACATGCTTTCCTTCACATCTACTGCAAATAGCTCTTTAAAAAAAAGCCTCATGTAAGGACTTCATCTGATCAGTTCTGCACCAATTAGACATCGGATGGATGTTTATGCAGGACGTACAGCCGTGTGATGGGCTTGAGAGTCAGTACTGGGAGAGCAGTCATCTGGAGACGACATACTGCCGACAGATGGACATATTCTCCACTCTTGAAGAGATAAGTGTCGTAGATACAGTACCTTCCAGGATTATTGGGCAAAATGAGATACGTAACACATGTCATTATATCCCTGAAAAGTTAGGGATATTTAGGGATTGCCCAAAGCATCCGGCACTGGTCGTTTGCATAAAAGCAATAACTTAAAAAACTATTCAACGGATCATTTTCAGATTTTATACTCCAATAGACTTTAGTACGATGAATTAGAGGGCCATCATTTTTCAACATTAGCTTTGATTTACTCCAAAATTCAGTGGAGACAAAACTCAAGCAGATCTATATTGTATATATTGGATTTTACTCTTACAGTTCATACTTTACACATCCAGGGAGAGTTTGTTACTAAAAACACTGTTTTCAAACATGACTACACATTTTAGTTGAGCAGTTCAATCAGGGGAATTGCTTGTACAACGCAGGGGATTTGGTGCTTTTTGGTAATATACTACGGTAGCCGACAGGGGCAAACGCACCGCAACATCTGTTTAACACATGCGCACGCTGCAAATTATGAAAAAACATCTTCATCGACTTGACAACATACATGCGTGCATCAAATAAAGAAAACATCTACTTCAATTTCACAACAAACACTCTCTGCAAAAGCCACACATGACACAAAACAACACAATTAGTTGTGGTAGTTTTGCTTAACTTCCGGGTCATGCAGTCATATGACTAAGAATCAAACTTTAATCAACGTCGTAAAAAACAACAAATAAAGTTAATAACGACGCTAAAATGCAGAGAGTAAAAAAGAAGTGTAATGTACTTGCTGAAAACTCGTTAGAAGCCATTTTAATAGCTTTTGTTTGTGACATTCTGATCGTTCTGTAAACGTCACGCCATGGCGACAACTGTGATCAAAATCAATTAGTTTCAATACTTTGTAATTACTGAACCCATCTAAATAATAAAATTCCCCATGGTTTTAAATTTAGATCCTTCTGTAACATAGGTGGTGCATTATTCAAGATGCAGTTCATGATTATGTGATGAGTCTGTCGAAACTGACCTTTTGTTCACCATTAGGGTCAGTTTGTCATCTGTTGTTTGTTGGTGGCGCCCACACCAGATATGACCGGTGTAATGGTGCGTTTTTTTTATACCAAAAGTTGTTTAGGAGTCATTGCAAAAAACTTCCAAATATCCTCATAATGGACGTCCCGCCTTGAGGTCATGACATAACGCCATCCACTCCTGCTCACCTGGATACACACTAGACCAACTATTGGGATCTTTGGAAACATGTATAAGAACCCGTTCGGTATTCTGTTGGGAACTCTGAAACTCTTTTGAAATTTGAACGGTGTACCGTTGAGAACATTCAGCTTTTATTCTATTCTGCATCTTAATCCGTTTCAGTGTCTGTGTTCTGCCTTTTGGGGTTCAAGCTGCATTTACTCGGCGTTATCGAAGCCAGCGTATTTAATCACCGGGATAAATGAGGCTGTAGGAAGAAGCTGGAGAAACCACAGGGAAGTCCTGCATATTTTTTATTATCATCTGAATATGCTCTAAAAACATTTACGACAGTGATGCTTATCATTTTCCAGTTATTCAAAGAGATAACACTTCATTTCACGAACTGTACCTTTAAAGGAATACAGTTAAGCTGACGCTACTGCCACTAATGAACGTTTTTATTTTAATTAATTTAGTCCAAACAAAAAAATATATGTTTACTACTTAAACGGTCCAGACAATCAACACACCTCATTAAAATACACAGATTACCCCACTATAACAATCACACATAACTCCTCCACCGCTCCCGGAACAAAACCCCTACGGCGCGCACACACACACACGCACACGCACACACACACTGGTACACACCCCTGTACCAGTGGACTGCAGGACCAGTCATTAATCAGCCCGACAACAAAGGACGGCATTCCTGCACTGTCCCTGCTCCTTTGTCTGGACCTCCCAACTCATCCAGGATTAATTCTGCCAGTTAAACTCACAAAACAGCTGCCATTTAGGATCATCCTCTAATAACATCGTATCTGTAATAACACTGTAATAATACCTTTAATCTCTCACCATGTAAAGAAATCAGAATAAAATCAAAAAATAGTGAAGCAGGACCGGTCCTTGAAGCGTAATCACTTTCTTTAATGAATAATGGGTCATTTGTAAAAGTACGTAGAAGCTGGACTGTTTCACTGTATGAACATGGATTTTTTATTCACTGCATGAACTTGGTCTGTTTCAATGTATGAACCTGGACTGTGTCACTGTAATGCCCTTAGCGGTCCATGTACCTGAGTGTGAAGTATTTGCCACAGTTATAGATTTTGCTCATTGAGTCACAGTTTATACTATCTTTGCCCCCAACTGTTTTGTGAAATATTACTAACAGAGTAATCCTTATTAAGCTAAACAGTTCATGTATAATAATAATAGTGATAATAGTAATCTCTGTTATAACATCTTATTGTCTCTTGCTGAACATGCCATTACTGTCAGAACAGAACAGCATGGGGGTGAGATTGTGCAAATATCCAGTGGGGGTTGGGTAGCTGCAGCATGTGTTCCCATATTTCGGGGTGATTGGAAAATAAATTCCATCTCATCTAATTTGATGTCCTGAGCTGCGGTTGGCTATTATCCCCCCACCCTTTTACACAGGATCCAGTGCGGTGGTCCCTGGGCCGTGCAGGTTTGTTGTAAACCCCTCGGGCTCCGGGGGAAATGATGCATGTCATGGCAAACACACCAGATGGGGTCCTGACACTGAGGAGAAGGAGGGGGGAGGAGCAGTCATTCATAATGATATGTAAATAAGGAGGCTACACCCGACTTGGCCTCAGAAACAGCCGGATTCATTTCAACGGATGACGGTGCATAGTAGTGTTAGTGACAGGTAGAAAACCTGCAAGGGAATACATTTGTCAAATTAGGCAGAGGAGGGGACCAACCAGTCCTTGTTCAACCGGGACCTGGTGTTAGAAACACTCCAACCATTATTAAAGCGTCTAAAACCAACGTCCTCACAGAAATGAACCCTTAAATAATCACCTGACTATTAGTCCTCTCAGCTGTAGGAGCAGACGTACAACTCTATATCTGCATATCTCAATCAGTCACTCTCCTTGTGTTCGTTTTAGGATTCATTTTAACAAGGTATTCTTTGTTTTTAAATCTTTGAATACTTCATTCAATGTCCTGCTGTTTGGTTGAGAACATTTTGAGTCACTATGTCTTATAGGAAAGTGAGTTCCACTTGACTGAACCTGTTTATAATCTGACCCAGTGGCAGTATTTAAGAGTAAGGTGCCAAGGATGGAGCCCTGGTGGACACCACAGTCGAAGGCGGCCACCGAGGAGGACACTATAGAGAGAGTGCTATTTGACAAATAGGATTTGTCTGGAATATTAAAGCATGCGAGGACTGATAGGGGTCAAATAGTTTTCTAAAAACACGCTTTGTTAAACCATATAAAACCGTCTAACACGTGTTAGACGGTTTTATCACGTTTCTCACCGAGACAGGCTAAACAGTAAGTGGCCAAGGATAGAGCCATGGGGAACACCACAGGTCATTGGAATATAATAGAATGTGAGGATTTACTAAACATAGTAAATAAAAAATAGTTTTCTAAACACTTGCATTACCAAAATGTTTAAGATATCACTTCATAATGAAATTGTAGCAGTGAGCTAATCCATTTAAAATGGATCATTTTCCATAAAAGACCAAATTTTATCATGAAATAATTTCATGAGCATGAATTTAATTTCTCTTAATTCATTTTCCACCTAAAAAAAACTTATTTTTAATCCTTAGTCTTCTTTATCCAGGATGAGACCTGTACATTTGTGTGTTTTGGTCTCTTTGCCTTCTTTTAAAACGCAAACTTTGTGTTTTTATTGTGTGACCACATTATTTATTGACTGTGCAGCGCTTTAGTCAAATCCGTTGCGTCAAAATGTGTTTGTAAATGAATTTGAGTTTTCATTTTGATCATAACTTGAGAACAGAAGATTAAAAAACTTGGCCGGGTCCAAGAAGTTTCTAATGGTCTGAGATGTTAGTGTTTACTTTAATGCGTTAAGGGTCGTGATTTCTCCATGTTTAAAGTCAACAAACTGTGACATTGATTTTTCCTCTGACAGCCGGACTGTGATTGGCAGACGGTTGGGGGCGTCGCTCTTCTTCATGCTATAGTTAGTTATAGTAAGGATTGGAATTGTCTGGCACACATAACAAACATTGAAGTAAACACCTTTGTCGGTGCATTTTTAGTTAATGAACAACTTTCAGATTCTCCTCAGTGGGACGACAGGAGCCAAAAATCGGCTCCAGTTCCACTCACAGACAACGAGGAAGTCACTCCCACCTCTCAGTGTGTGAACTTACGGCCACTTTGCCACCCTGAACTATTTCAAAAGACCCTCTGAGTCACGCAGCAGCACAGAGCAGCAGCAGACTAGATGAAGTGAACTGGAATATTCTATATTTTAATTTCTGTGAACTCTCTGTCTAACAAGTTGTAAAAGGTAAGAAACTTTCTTCATATTTACTCATTAATCAACTTTTCTGACAGACGTTTTGTGATCTTTCTGACTGAATGTCGACAGGGTCAAAAAAGCTCAGTTGCATTAAAAATGATCTACTTATCCCAACTTATGGGGAAATAGAAGAAATGTACAACAATAAGACGGCACACAGTCTGCATCCCAAAAACCTCCACACAGCAAACGAGTCACTTCCACGGCGTCCCCAGCAGTGGACACCCGAGTGACAGCAGAGACCTCCGCCCATAGTGGCAGACGCCGTTAATGTGACCCAACTGCTACGGAGACAGACTGCTGTGACGCTATCTGTCACCCAACGGCACAGGAAGCCCGTATAGTCTGCTGGCTGTTATTAATGGTGGTGTCTGCAGTCTACCTATCAGCATCACTGTCGGCCTCCTCATCAACGCCGCAACACCTTCATCGCGTCCCTCTGATTCCAGACAGGTTCTGTTCCCCCTGCGCTCCGCCCCGAGGCGTCAGTCAACACTTGTCTCTCCACCCAGAGAAGACAGCAGGAGAGAATGATGTCATCAGGAAGATCCTTTCTCCGCCATTGTGCCTCACATCATCAGGCTCCACTCGCATCCATCCATCATCCATCATCCATTCATTATCCATCATCCATCCATCTATCATCCATCCATCCATCTATCATCCACCATCCATCCATCCATCCATCCATCAATCATGCATCTACCCATCCATCCATATTCCATCATCTATCTATCTATCATCCATCCATCCATCCATCAATTATCCATCCATCTATCATCCATCCAGCCATGATCCATCATCAATCCAGCTATCCATCCATCATCCATACATTTATCATCAATCAAACCATCCATCCGTCATGCATCCATCATCATGCAACCATTCATCTATCATCCATCTATCCATCATCCATCCATCCTTCTATCATCCATCCATCGATCATCCCTCAATCCATCAACCATCATCCATCCAACATCTATAATCCGTCCATCCATCCATTTTCCATCCGTTATCCATGTATTATACATCCATCCATCATCCATCCATCATCCATCCATAATCCATATTCCATCATCTATCTATCATCCATCCATCAATCATCCATCCATCTATCATCCATCCAGCCATGATCCATCAACCATGTATTATTATTATTATTATTATTATTATCTATCCATCCATCATCCATACATTTATCATCAATCAAGCCATCCATCCGTCATGCATCCATCCATCATGCATCCATTCATCTATCATCCATCTAACCATCATCCATCCATCCTTCTATCATCCATCCATCGATCACCCTCAATCCATCAACCATCATCCATCCAGCATCTATAATCCGTCCATCCATCCATTTTCCATCCGTTATCCATGTATTATACTTCGATCCATCATCCATCCATCATCCATCCATTTATCATCAATCAAACCATCCATCCGTCATGCATCTATCCATCATCCATCATCCATCCACCCTCATCTATCTATCTATCATCCATCTATCAATCATCCATCCATCTATCATCCATCCAGCCATGATCCATCATCCATCCATCTATCCATCCATCATCCATCCATTTATCATCAATCAAACCATCCATCCGTCATCCACCCATTATCTATCTATCCATCCATCACCCATCTATCAGTAATCCATTCATCATGCATCCATCATCCATGTATCATCCATCCATCATCCATTCATCATCCATGCATCATCTGTCCATCCATCCATTTTCCATCCATTATCTATGTATTATACATACATCCATCATCCATCCATCCATCCATCCATCCATCCATCCATTTATTTATTTTGCTTTTCGGAGTCGGGTCGCAGTGACAGAGGGTATTCCAAACATTAGTTAGATAGTCCCTCCAGCAGGTTAGGGGTGTTCTCCCAGATGGACCTGGATGAAAAAAGAAAGGCGTTCTGGAGGCGGCGTGATCAGATGCTTGAACCACCTCAACTAGTTTGTTTTTTAGGTAAAAGAGCAGCAGCTCCGGTCCGAGATCTGAATAGAACACTGAACACTTTCAGCCACTAAGGGAAACTGGTGCAACTTTCTGGAGCCTGAGCCAGGAAGGGACCTTTTTAATGGTCTTATATGGGACTCAGCTGGACTCAGAACGAAGAGGCGTCAAGGAGCCGCCACTCGGTGGGCTCACCACCTGCAGGCATCTGCATTCCTGCTGAGGCAAGGAGTTGGCAGCAGTATAGGCAACGGCAACTCCTGGCTTCGCTGACTGGTTCTAGGTATTGTACGTTGAACGTTCCACTCTTATTGTTTGAGATTTTAAACCAGCCATAGTCCTGGTCATTAGTATCAGATATCAGTTTATCTTCAAGATTGTCAAAATGGGAAGTGTGAGTGGCTGGAGAGTCGTGACACACTTTGAGAGGTAAACTGGGGGGCTCTGTAGAGTCCACATTGAGATTCAAACAAGGGGATCCACCCAACCAGCAGTCCACCCCCTGGGTGGTTTACCTCTCAATGATTTCACGAGTCGGGTCTTCATGTTTCTGTTCCTTGATGGTGAGATATCATGATTAGTTTTTCTTCTGCTTAATATATAAATGAGGAGCGTTAGGGGTGGAGCTTTTCTCCGTTGTTTTCTGCCACATCCCTCTCTGGAACCAGCGTTCAGTTTGTCTGTTCTAGCCAACCGTACAAACATGGCAGAACAAAATTATGACTCCTTTGGAAAAGCACTAAAAATCATCTTTTTTATACAGATCCACCCCCCACCCACTACCAAGTTTCATGAATCAGACAAAACAACACCGTTCAAAAGACTTGTATCAGCAATTTAAGCTGAAAGTGTTTGTGTCGGAGTCAGGAAGTTGAGTTCAATGTAAAGAATCCATATAGTCCATCTAGTTTCAGTCTAGATTTGGGGGGCTGACGCCTTTGGTCTTGGCGTTTATGTGTCTCCATGCTGGTTCTGTCTGTGAGCTGATCTGAAAGGAGAGTTAAATCTGAGGGCCTGACAGTTTTACAAGCCTCCGCACTCAAAGAGGCTACTGAGACTGACGTTACGACACCCACACGCGGAAGCAGAGCGCCTCGTTAGGTGGGACTCTCGGCGCTGTGGGCGGGGGATGAAGACAGGATGGCTGAGATGAAGGAGATGCATAAAGCGAGTAGTTCCTGACTCTCCATCTGGACAGAATCTTTAAAAAATACTCCAGCAGTGTCAGTAATTTACGCAGCCAGTTCAAAGTCCCACTGTTGGTCGGCATGGAGTTCTCTGAAGTGTTATCTTACTGGGAATAAAGCAGGATCTGTACGACCGGACCGGACCAGACCGCCTTACTCTCTAACAGTGATTGGTTATAGTTGGGTTATAATTGAGGAGGGAGGTGCTGCTAAAAGGTAGATTTGTTACTATATTATTACAGTGTTATTACTGTCATTGGAAATTAAATTTCATCAAGGTGTTTTGTGGGTAAATTAAGAGCAGCTTTGATGTTCTTCTGTGTCAGCAGTGGCTTTTTCTCCTCCCGACTCAACCCATGGTACCATTTTTGCCCAGTATCTTTGGAATACTGAAGCCATGACCTCTGACCTTTACTGAAGTGAGAGAGCACTGCAGTTCCTGTGATGTTTTCTTCTGATCCTGTGTGACTTTCTGAATAAACCTTCTCCTTGCTCTTGGAGGATTCTTTGAAGGTGGCCCGCTTCTGTGAAGGTTCACTATGGTTCTAAGTCTTCTCCATGATAAGATCATTTGTCTCACTGTGGATCTGTGGAGATCCAGAACCTTTTAAATAGCTTTCAGACTCATATCTTTAAATCACCCCTTTGGAATTGCAGTTGTTTTAGGCATAGTGTGCTACTAGTGAGACCTAGGTGCCAACTTCCTGCTTCTGAAGATGGTCTGAAGAGATGATGAGATTTAACAGAGCTGGTAGTGAACAGGTCTTGGTGGGTCCAGTCCAGCTGGAACCAATTCTTGAAGCAGTTTGGTAGTTTTTAGTATTTTGTTGCTAAGAGGGCGGAGCCTCTTTCAAACAGGCACAGTTGCTGTTTAGAGGACCTTTTTGCTTAAATAAATAAAATGTCTTTACTCAGGTTCCCTTTGAATGAATTTATTTATTTGTGTGATTACTTATTTATATATTCATTGCCGCCTTGGGCTACAAACATGTTGCAGACTCAGCACTAGTTTGTGTGGCCTTTACTTTCATGTGCGTGTGTAGCTGTGTGTTAGTGTGGTAGTGGGTGAACTGTGTAGAACTGGTTGCAGTTTCTTTGGTTTGAATGTTGCTGTATGTTATTTTGTCAAATATCATCAAATTGCGTTTCGAATTCATCAGATAATTATGTGTTCTTATAAATCTTGCTGGTGTTAGTGATGTTACACATTATGGAATGGAATTTTTGTCTGTAAAAACATGAAAATCATCACGTTTTAACGTGGAAATTGTCACATTCTGACATGAAAATTATCACATTTAAATGAGAAAATTAGCATGCTAAAACGGACAATTGCTGTGAAAAAACAAGAAATGGCTGGCATGGTGGCCCGTTAGCGCTACTGCCTCACAGCAAGAAGGAACCGGGTTCGAATCCCCCTCTGCCGGACTTTCTGTGCAGAGTTTTCTAGTTCTCCTTGTGTCTGCGTGGGTTCTGTTTGGGAACTCCACCTTCCTCCCACAGTCCAAGAACAGCCCATGTGAGTGGTTGTATGTCTCTAAGTATCGGCTCTGCGATGAACTGGCAGCTCATCCTGGGTGTAGCATGCCTCTCGTCCAATGTCAGCTGGGATAAGCTCCAGCCCCCCGCAACCCTGAACAGGATAAGCGTTTGATAAAGAATGAAGGGAAACAAGAAAACTTATCACCTTATAACATGACAATTGTAATAGTATTATATAAAAATGATCACATTTTAATGTCAAAATTGCGGTGTGAATACTTGAAAAATTATCAAAAATTGTCATGCAAGAAACATATCATGTTAGAAACAAAAAAATGTCACACGATTGAGTAAAAATAACGTAAATGATCATATTTGAATGTGAAAATTCTGAAAACATGAAACTCAAGTTATCACATACAAAATCAGAAATATTCTAAATTTAAAACCTGAAAACTGCTGCCTAAATATATGAAACTGATTTCATTTGAATGTAACAATTATTCATTGACGGGAAAATTATCATTTAAAAAATATAAAAGTTTCACATTCTGACCTGTAAATTATCAGGTTTTAATGTGAAAAAATGTGAAAATTCTGATGTTATTTTTTTTCTGGCGTGACAGTAATGTGCCTCCGTAAAACGCAACGCAAGAACTTGATTGAATTTAATCTTAACTTGTGGAAGTGAGATGCTGAGTCTAATGATTTAACTCAGTTATCTCATCTCTCCTTCAACCTGCTTCGCCCATAATGTGTTTTTGCTGGGCTGAGGATGCTGACACTTTCTCACAAAATTACACTGATGGATGAATCCGTTTTAAAATGAGCACTAAGCTAAAATGCATCCCCACACGCACACAATAACGCACGCACACACAAACACACATCGCACCGGGACACACACACACACACACACACACACTGATCTCATTCTCCTCTGTCCTGGCTTAAACTCTCAGGCTGTTGACGTCCATCATGTGGCTTAAATCGATTTATAAAGACGAAGGCTGACAAGCTCGAAAAAGAGCCAAGTATTGTCGGTGCCTGCAGCAAACAATGAGCTGTCACTGCACGACCTGTGAATCAGCTCTGCAGCGTGATGGATCGGATCCGCGGAGACAAAAAACCCTGCTCTGATTTGGTTTGGCTTATTTACAGATAACAGAACCCGGTCCGGAGTCTCACACACGCAACCTCCGCCTTTGTTCCGTCTCTTTCCCGCAGCTTTCTTTGTCTTCCACCTCTTGCTGCATAATTTACGAGGTTCTCCTAGCCCACAGAATCATTTCTATCTCATCGGGTGATCCAGTTATGAGGGGTGGCCTGCAGTGCGGATATGGTCGACCTGTGGCCCATAAATCAACATTTATGGAAACGTGGTCCACTCGTGCTGATGTTGAATCTGCAATCAGAGCCCTCTGAGGCTCAGAGGTGAACCCGACGCCGCGTAGAACCCTTGTGTCGGCAACGTAGCTGGGATTGTTGAGCTCAGAGTCAAGGACAACGCCCAAAATTCTGACCTCTGTAGTTATTTTCCAGGATCAGATAAAGGAGAGATAATTTCATGTTGCAGATTTGATAGTTTCAGCTTTTATCCTTCCTAAGCCGATACCAAGCCCATCTTTTTAGAGTTATTTCACAATGTCCAGGAGGGAACACTCAGCAGCAGTGCCGTAGGCTATAACTTGGTGTTGTGATAATATAAGCTGGCTGTCCATATCTTCTGTAAACTGAACATCAAAGGATCCAGTATTGACCCCTGAGGGATTCCATGCATTATATAATTTATTTTCTCCACATATTTGTTGTCCCTGCCAACAGGATGGGACCAGCTATGATAGATTCCCTTTCCTTTATGATGGAAATATCCACATAGCTATCGCTTTGCTGCGCTTTTTGGCATTTGCAACGTGTGTCTTGCATTTTTTTAATCTTCTTGTTTTCTAAATTTTGTTTGTCCTCATGGTTTTCAATTTGTTACGTTAACGTCTGAGTTTCCTGTCTTTGTCCATCAGGCACAAAATAATCTTGAATCATTTCAAATATTATACCTAAACAAACTCCAGCAGTCATGCCAGGAAGAACTGGGCTGATTTGGGGGAAGGTCGTTTGTACATTTATGACACTAGGAGGAGCTTTATCTCCAAGGTTTTTGGGCCATACATTCTCAGGCATTGGTCCGAGTTAGTGTAAAATTGGTGCATATGAATCAACTCAAGGAGATCTACCTGGAATATTTCATATTTTACTATAGTAGTTCTCATTTTACTCACTAAGGGGAGCTTTTTCACAAAAAAACACTAATTTGAGACAATCCTCAGGTACTTTCATGGATAACTCTCAAACTTTATACCAACATAGACCCTAGAGCGAGGAAGAACTGGATAGGTTTTTGGAAAGGTTGGTTGTATATTTCTGACACTAGGGGCAGCTATATCTCCAAAAGTTTTCGGGATATTATTTCTCAACGGTTGGTCAGATTTAGTCTAAATTTGATGCATATATATTCAGCCATAAATTATCAACCGTTGGTTCGATTTAGTACAGATTGGTGTATATGAATTAACTTGAAGAGATCTACCATCTATGTATCATATTATCATATTACATTTGCCAATACTTTAATCTAATAGTTAATAGTTTACTCAACTTTTATTTTCTGTTAGGAAAATGTGAAAATAACATTTTCCTTCGGGCGGATTCCTTTCACAACGCAGGTGATTGGGGACTTTTCGTGAATAATCCCCTGATGTCTGTGTCGACAGCAGAGGTCTAGTTTATCGCAAGGAAAGAGGAAGAAGCGCGAGAACCGACTCTCAAGTAGAATATGAACGATGACTTGGGAAACCGTGAGAGTCAGGGGTCTCTTCCTGGCATTTATCAGACCCCACTGGGAGCATTTCCTGGGTGGAGGTGTGACGCCCCAGCCTCTAGATCACCTACAGCCCCCCCCCCACAAATAATACTGTCAGGATAGCTTCAATTATAGCTGATATCTTTGCTGCTTTTCCCCCGTCTGTATCTCTCCTCACCTGTGTCTCTCTCTTTCTCGCTCTCACTCTGTTATTTTTCAAACCCGACCGGTCAAGGCAGAAGGCCGTCCACCCTGAGTCTTGGATCTGCTCGAGATTTCTGCCCGTTAAAGGGCAGTTTTTTTCTCACCATTGTCGTCAAGTGCTGCTCAAGGAGGAATTTGTTGGGTCTCTGTAGAAAATTATATAAAGAGTCTGGTCTAGGCCTGCTCTTTCTGGAAAGCACCTTGAGACAACTGTTGTTGTGAATTGGTGCTATATAAATAAAGATTGATTGATTGATTGATTGAGCTGAAGATTCGCTTCTGCTTTTGCCTCGACACGAAAAGGGCTTTAACCAACCACAGGGAGTGTATGGCACAAACTCGACACGTCTTCTTTTTGTGATTTTTTTGAAGGGCGGTTCGGTTGAAAACTTTAACAATGCAAAGTAAAAGTGAAGCAATATTGCTATTATTAGAAAATCCATACATTCCTATTGTGAAAATAAAACATTTGATGCCTTATTCATTCCTTTAAATATAATATTCTCATTTATGCTTGCGGATTACTTAAATTATACCAGAAGCATTTGAAGAATTAATAATTAATGGAGGAGCTTATACTTCATCCCACTCCATTTCCATCTTGTGATGAAAATTTTTCTTGTTGTTTCATTTAACTTTTTTTATTTGAGCTTTTCTTAATTTATTATTATTATGTTACTATTATTTTTGTTTTTTAATTACATGTTTGAAATGAAGACCTAATTCATTCATTCAAAATGAGCATTATTAGCAACAAACAACAAAGAGATGTGATCTCAGGCCTGATATATCCTCCTGATTGATGCCCCTCCTCCCTTGTCACATTGAAAACCTCTGTGTCAGACTTAAGTCATCTTTCTGACAGGGTTTGGGATCTGACAGCACAAATATTCATCACTGGAGAGGCTACTAGATGACATTCAGACACTTTAAGGCCACTGTAGAAACTTGGAAAGGGAGGGTTGAGCTGAGATCGCAATCTGAAACTTCACCGCTAGATGCCACCAAATTTTACACAGCCCCATCTGCCGCCGCAGATGCCGTTCCTGTTAACAGGATAACTCAAAAACTCTTTCATGGATCATTCTCAAATTCTATACACCCATAGACCTGAGTGTGCGTAAGAAATTGATAGATTTTGATAAAGGTCGGTTGCATATTTCCACCCATAGGGGGGGCCTTATATTCAAAGGTTTTCAGGACATAATTTCTCAACCTTTGGTCTGATTTAGACAAAATTTGGTGCAGATGAATCGATTTGAGCGGATCTATCTTGTAGAAAATCCTACTTTACTCTTATAGTTCTTATTTTACTCACTCCTTCTTGTGTGCCTGACAGGTAACCAAAATCATTCCACTGCTCATTACACGGAGCTGAACTGTGCAGGCGGTCAATTAAAAAAATAAATGTCAGTCCAGCTCTCTTACACTCTTATTACAGCGTTTATAATGAGCTTGGATATAAGAGGCCAGATTATGTGACATGCAGGCAACCAGATTCTAAGCCAAGTGGATGACGTGACATGAAATGAATAGTAAGTCATCTTCATCATCATCAGTGTTGCTGAGCGAATGCATTTTAATGAGCCTACACTTCCATTAATCCAATTTTCACCACAATTAGCGCCACATATTGACCTTTGGTAAATGCTAATCCCTTTTCATGCTGTGTGAATCTTGACCCGTGTATCTCTCTCCTCTTGGGGGAGTTATGTGAAGGATAGAGGAGAGGAAGGAAAGCATTGGAGATGGACAGACAGTCGATACGAAAGGGAAGAGGGTCCTTGTTTTTACGAGGGACTCGTGTTTATCCATCCTTCAGCACAGTGCAGTGGTACATCCACACACACACACACACACACGTACACAGACACGCACACAAAGACACACACACAAAAATAATCAGTTTTCCGTGTGTCTGCACCCCCAGCAATCCATGACCCATGTTGAATAAATCATAATGAAGCAATGCTGCTAGATAGACGATGACAGAGCTAAGTCTGCGGTAAAAAGTGAGGCAACAGAGAGACAATACGGAAATGATTGCCCTTCATGTGCGTCCCGTCAGTTTCCATTAAAGCTGCATGTTGTTGCCCGGGTCGGCAGCCAGGCGTGCCGCGTCCTCCTCGCTCCCGCTGGGAGGATCAATGTGAACACAATCGTTGACATCGTATGTGCCCTTCAGAGGATGCGAGAGAATTAGTGTGCTATCATACTGGGAAAGCTACAGCGCCTTCAAAGTATGTCCTATGGAGAGGTTATGTAGGCTTACGGAGTTTAAGCACAAAGATTAGCGTTCTTCAGCAGCCAGTGACTGGAAGATGTCTGATTAAAGCCGAGGTGACTTACGAAGCTATCATGCAAAAAAAAAAGCTGCAGGCTTTGTGAAAAGAAAATTATCTTTTATACAGTTAAAAAATCTTGCAAGCTTTGTGCGGTGGCCAACGGCGCTGACTTAGTGATCTGGTGTCAAAGGGAAAATCCCGGCGTGGGGACTCATTCCTGCTTGGTTCTTTCCTGTTAATGAATAACTAGAAAAAACACCCAGGGAGTGCAAAACCTCCGCCAGGGCACAACAGAACCTTAAGCTTATGAAAAATCCTTCTTATTCCTCCATTAATGTCTGAGTTATTACCAGCCTCTAAATTTACTGACAACTCCTACAAACTCTCTGAGGAACTCCAAGAGACTCTGTATACAGTCTGCACGTTCCACTTCAGCATCTCTGTTCAGCCCACTGAGCTCCCCAAATCCATCCCCCAAAGGAGCATCAAAGGAATAAAGGAATAAAGGCAAACAATTTTTTTAAATGCTGCATGGAAAGAAATAAACCCTTTATTGATCACATACAGCCATACACAGCACAACATAGTGAAATTGTTTCTCTGCATTTGACCCATACCTGAGGGAGCAGTGGGCAGCCCCTGTGAAGAACCTGGGGAGCTAGGGTTGCAGGATCTTGCTCAAGGACCTTAAGACAAGTGGACCATGTACGGACTTGTACCGGCTATCAATCAATCAATCAATCTTTATTTATATAGCGCCAATTCACAACAGTTGCCTCAAGGTGTTTTCCAGAAAGAGCAGGTCTAGACCAGACTCTTTATATAATTATCTACAGGACCCGACAAATTCTTCCTTGAGCAAGCACTTGGCGACAATGGCGAGAAAAAAACTACTACTCTACTACTCGGCTACTTTCCGATTTTCTATCTCTTCAGATTGGGAGACGGCCGCTCTACCCACAGAGATACAGCCGCCTAGGATAGGATATGCCAAAGCCTACTTCCGGTTAACATTTCATGCAAATCCGTCCTGTACTTTTCCTGTAATCCCACTCACAAAGAAATACACAAACACAGACAAACATACAGGAGTGAAAACATAACCTCCTTGGTAACAATAGTTACCGTTTTCCAGGAAATTACTGCGTTCATGCTCAGCCTAACCACCCGCTGACACCCAGGAGTCTTTGCTTCTGGAGGAGGCTGGATCTGCTGGCTCAGTGACGAGGAGACGGTTATCCTAAATTGCAAAAAAGCAGGAAGGTCTTAATTTTTAAAGTCTAACCTCAGAGAGGATCTAATATCTTAGAAGCACCAGCATCCATCTACCTGTTTTGTTACATCTAACTGTTTCCAGGTTTTTAGAGCGTTTCTAACTATACTGCATAAATGTTTTCATCCAGCGGTTATTGGACCATCAGGAGGCATTTCAGAGTGACCTAATCCTTAAGGTCCTGGAGGTGCGGTTCAGGAGTTCAGTGTTTTTTTTTTTATTTTAAGTTACATGGTATACATTTATTTAAGTTTCTCTTAAGTGTCTCAGTGTGTTTCTTTAAAAAGGAGGGGTCAGAGGTCAGTACGGATCTCAGCTAAGTGCTAAAATAGCTTCAAAGGGAGACTGACAGCATTCGACTCAAACATGTTTCAGCTGTTGTTGTTTGAGTCTTTCACTGAGTCAGCCTTGAACCTGAGTGAGTAGAGTGGGACTGGAAAAGTCTAATATAAGAAGGTCACTGTAAAACAAAAAATTACAGGCAGCTGTGGTTGCCTGAATTTTATCGTAAAAAATATGGTGACCATCTACGTGGTTACCAAGACATTACGGTAAATAAGCATAAAACAGAAATAATGTAAACGTTTTTATGCTTATATACTTAATTAAATAGGAAATCATTACATTAATTTAAGACTTTTAACCTTATCGTCATTATTCTATAAATATGTAACGTATTTTTTTAATCTTGTGTCGGTCAAAAATATGTGATGCTGCTGATAAATGGTTAAAGTTGGTTATTTACGTTTTCAGACCAGCAAAATCTGTTAATTATACAGAACGTAACTTTTATAGTAATGACTTGCTTGAAATATTATGGCATTGTTCCTTGAATCGTACCAAAGGTCGTATTTTTACAGAAATGGCACCTCCACGTCTGGGTTCACTGCGGTGCATTCACACGGGATTCGCCAAGTCTACATTTTTATTGAATTATCTGCAGTTTATCCTCCAGGATATCATGTCAAATATCTGCGTAACAACCAGGTCAGCTGTTGGCACCGAGGGGTGAATGTTGGGCAGGCGAAGACAATGGAGGTCGGATAGACGGATGAGCAGGAAGAGCTAACCTGCGGTGTGGGCGTCGCCTCCTGACCATCTAAACCAGGTCAACCCTGTCCCTAAACCGGAAGAGACTTTAAAAGATCACGTGAATCTGTGTTTTTAAGAATTATGGTTGGTAATTATGTCCTTGCATACCTCCAACTGCTAGTGGAGTTTTATCTACAAAGGTTTTCAGGCTATGATTTCTCAACCAGTCCAAATTAGGTGCAAATTAATCGACCGAATAATATCTACACTATATTTATCATATTTCACTCTAATAGTTCTTATTTTACCCAACACAGCCATGAAGGGGTCTCAAGCCAGTGTAATTCTAGTGCCTGGCCCAGGCTCGGATAGGTGGGCAGGATGCGTTAAGAAGGGCAGCGGACGTAAAACTTATGCCGAATCAATATGTGGAACAAAAAGCCGATTCACAACTGGATCTGTTTGGCTTGGAATTGCAAATAACGTTTCTGTTACTGTTAATCAGACTGGACTCGGCTTTTGAATGGAAACATATAATCGCTGGGGCGACCGCGAAAGGGACAAGCAGAATGATAAGAAGAAGTTTTGATAAGAATGATAAGAATGATTTCCAAATTGTTGGACTAATTTAGTCAAAATGTAGTGCGTATTAATCGACTACAGGAGATCCATCTTATATTTATCATATTTTATACTTGTAGTTCATATTTTACTCACTAGGGGAAGTTGTTTTTATGAAAAACACAATTTTTCAGATATTTAATTTTTGGAATTCAATCAGAAGGATTTCATGGACTTGTAATTCCTGGGGATGGGAGACTTTTTTGGGATACACCCTTACTGTCTGGGACAACAGTGTAGGTCTGCTTAATATTATTATAGTAGTTTAACCTTTATGGTTTTAGTGTCTTGGCTCTGAACTCATCACTTCTCGCAGAAATGTTCTGGGGGAGAGATGAATGAATGACTGAACCCCCTTTTATCAGAGCCTAGAGGTGAAGGCTGCGGTGATGGAGCCTAGAGGTGGATGCCGGGGAGATGGAGCCTAGAGGTGGATGTTGGGGAGATAGAGGCTGCGGTGATGTAGCCATAGGTGGATGCTGGGGTGGAGGAGCCAACAGGTGGATGCTGGGGTGGTGGAGCTAGTGGTGAATTCGGGGGTAGAGGAGCGCACAGGTGGATGTTGTGGTGGTTATGCCTACTGGTGGATGCTGGGATGGTTAAACCTACAGGTGGGGCAGAAGAGCCTTAAGGTGGATGCTGGGGTAATGGAGCCTACAGGTGGTTGCTGGGCTGACAGAGTCTACAGGTCGATGCTGGGGTGATGGAGCCCATAGGTGGATGCTGGGGTGATGGATCCTACAGGTGGATGCTGGGGTGGTGGAGCCAACAGGTGGATACAGGGGCCGGAGGAGATAACAGGTGGATTGTGGAGGGGTAGAAACTACATGCAGCATCAGCATCAGGTGGAGGGAGACATGGGAAGTTTTTTAGGTTTAAATAGACCATCAATTAGGAAACAGTTGTTTTTGATGGCTGATGACGAAGAAGAGGAAGGTGAGGCATGTCATCTGTGAATGTGAGGCTACAACCACACGCTCGAGTTACCCCCATTTGCTGAAAGGGTCTCCTTCAGTCCAGTCCTGAATGATTCCCTCCATGAGCGGCTGTTTTAAAACACGAGATCACGGCATGGCGCTGAATTCACTCTCGCTCACGAACACCCGCTCTTCATCTTTGAATCGGTTCACTTATTTTGGCCCAAACCCCGTTTGCCCTGGTGGGTCACACCGGAGGAGGCTGGAGGTTGAAAAGCTGAATAATGAGCCGCCTGAGGAGATACAGTGTGAGAACCGGCCAGCATCAGTTCTGACCCCACAGCTTCAACACAGCGTGGCGAGTTAGACTCCACATTCACACACAAAAAAACTTTATCAGGCCCACAACGGGCGATAAAGAACCAAAACGCCGTCTTTTTGGAAAACATTCAGAAATCTTTTTCACATCAGGAGCTTTTTTAAAGATTAGAGAAATACATGTTAGAATAACCACAATAGATTATTTAATAAATGATATAAATTATCCAAATTATGAATAAATATTCAAATTGAACTTTTTCACACTATCTTGTATAGTCTTAAAAATACAGAATCAAATCAAAGAAGGATGATTCTATACTGAACAGTATACAGTTAGTATGTTTCCTCAACCTTTAACATCCACGTACAGCAGTAAAATCATCCACTCGAGTGAAGGATGTGAGTTTGTCCAACCTCTGGTGACCGTGAGAGGATTTCAGAAAAATGAAACGATGTTGTAGCAGAGCATCAGAGCGCGTTACACTGAGGAGGGCTTGGAGAAAACTTGAGGGCTCACAGGGGAGCAAACAGACGGAGGCGAACCCTCGCCTCAGAGCAGCAGCATCATATCTCACTGATCTGATGTTGAGGAGAAAGGAGGGGTGAAGTACTGATGGCTGCGGCGTTCACCACTCGTCCCAGTTTTTCTAATCAACGCGAACTTGACAGAAGCACTCAGACAAACGAGGCGTCCGCATCCTCTTCTGCAGCGTTGATGCTGATTTGAGCCAATGATGAAGAATGTCACGCTGACATCTCAGGCTTCAGTCACACTCCACGGCTCTCAAGATGTCAACTCCACGAGGATGATTCCATCTTGACGTGTCTGAAATAAAAACACAATATTCACATGGAATAAATCCACGCCCCTGGTCGTCAGGCTGAAGGGTCACACCCCTGGTAGTACAATACACACTTTAGGGAATCTGGCTGCGCCCCTGGTGGTCCGCGGATACTCAAGGGGTAATTTATTTCACCTGAATTTCTTCACTGCCTCTCAAAATAGATTCATGATTCGGGTGAAGTTTCCTTTAACTAAAAACATCAAATTACATTCACAATAGGTATTTATTTAGGGTTACAAGCAATTTCTTTACGCTTTGGATGAACCCAATACTTATCACTCCATACAAATATATTTTTTACCTTTTAATAAAGTTGAATTGATGAAAATTTGTTAAAAACAATATATATAATAAGAAATAAGAAATTGATTAATTTTGACTGTCATTGTTTTATTTTTATATCGTTGCGATCTAGTTACTTCATTCAAACTTAAATCTTTTTACACTTCTTAAATTACAGAGTAACATCATTTTGTTAAGTAAGTCCTTACACGCAATCATGTTTATCAAATGGGACCTTTCCATCGCCGCGGTCCTCCTCCTTGATCTCCCCTTTGACCTGTGGTGTCACCCAGGGCTCCATCCTCGGCCCCTTACTCTTTAGCAAACATGCTGCCACCGGCTCATATTATAAACAGGTTCAGTCACATTATTTAATAAGAAATAATGTCTCCACCAAACAGTTGAGCAGGACATGAAAGGGTTGGGCTTCAAATAATGGGCAGGAGTGTTGGTTTGTGCATGTACATATGCATGTGTGTGCTTATGTGTGTGTTTGTTTACGTGGGTGTGTGCACCAGGGAAGTCCCTGACATGGAGAACATTGATGTGAGCCTCTGGTTTCAGCAGAGAAGGCGCTGTCAGTCCTGTCTACGCTTCCTCTGTGGACCATGATGCTAAAACTCTGCTTAACTCTTAGCATGTGATGTCCATTACTGTCACCATCCTCACACTTAAAGGTGCAGTGTACAATATTAAGAGGCGTCCAGCATCAAATGTCCCGATTGCAACCACTTAACCCTGCAGTAATTCAGGAACCTCATGAAGTTTTTTTGAAGGTCATTTTGAAGGTAAGCAGATGACTTTGAAGATGAAAAGAAACGGGGACATTGTTCCAAAGATGGAACCATTGAATTTAGGCATAGATCTATAGAAAGGCATGGATCTTTTTTTTTTTTTTAGCTTACTTTAGGGTGAAAAACTGTGCAATATATCATCAATAAATATTCAACAGTTCATAAATTATGCTTTGGAAACAAAACGGGATGGACAGATGTCATTCTTCCAACTCCCTCCCACTATGTTAGTGACGGGTTTTTTTTTAAGGTTAAACTGTCTGAATGCGGGAATGAAGATTTGCATCTATAGTACATATCAATCAATCAATCAATCTTTATTCATATAGCGCCAATTCACAACAACAGTTGTCTCAAGGTGCTTTCCAGAAAGAGAAGGTCTGGACCAGACTCTTTATATAATTATCTACAGGACCCAACAAATTCCTCCTTGAGCAAGCACTTGGCGACAATGGCGAGAAAAAACTGCCCTCTAACGGGCAGAAACCTCGAGCAGATCCAAGACTCAGGGTGGACGGCCTACTGCCATGACCGGTCGGGTTTGAAAAAAAAAGAGTGAGAGCGAGAAAGAGAGAGACACAGGTGATGAGAGATACAGACGGGGGAAAAGCAGCAAAGATATCAGCTATAATCCACTTTCTCCAACCTCTCCATGGTCGGGCCGCGGCAGCAGCAGGATCCCAGGTTGATAATAACATTAATATTAATGTTACATATAGTGATAGCTTATGGGGGAATACTATACAATAATAATAATAATGAAAACAACAATAATCATCATCATGAGCATCTTGTGATCAGTAGACATCGAGCAGGTCCACAGCAGCAGATGCAATCACCAACCATGTGACCTTACAGGGCGAGAAAACACAAAGACTCCAGGGAAGAAGTGAAGTTAGTTACATGCATTTAATCCATTTAACATGCATTAATCCATTTAACATGCATTAAACCATTTAACATGTATTAATCCATTTAACATGCATT
Source organism: Lophius piscatorius (assembly GCA_009660295.1). Taxonomy (NCBI): domain Eukaryota; kingdom Metazoa; phylum Chordata; class Actinopteri; order Lophiiformes; family Lophiidae; genus Lophius; species Lophius piscatorius. The sequence goes on from VRLP01002814.1 coordinate 77,532, forward strand.
AATCCATTTAACATGCATTAAAGTGAGAGGGGTGTATAAAGAGGGACAGTGAGAGAGGAAGAGAGAAAAGCTCAGTGCATCATGGGAGATCCCCTAGCATTCTAAACCTATAGCAGCATAGCTAAGAGCTAGCTTATGCCAGCCTTAATTATAAACTTTATCATAAAGGAAAGTTTTAAGCCTACTTTTAAATGTAGAGAGGGTCTCTGC